>JASEVX010000001.1:169949750-169971891 GCA_031761405.1 Serripes groenlandicus | reverse complement strand
CAACAGATGATGACTTTGGAAACATCAAGACAAAAATAGGGAAAATTACTTTGAATGAAAGTACATGTACATGTATGATAATTGAATTAAGATGAAAACATAGTGTCAAAATTATGAACAATTTCTCCTTTTGTCACATTGTTTTCAAATGTCGTCGGCTACATATTCGTTGAAATGCGTCTACAGGTGGGAAAGGTTTAAGACTGTAAAATATAGTAGTGTTATCTATTGATAATCACGTGCATATAACATGCCATTATTGATAAAAATTAAAAAAACAATACTTGAATCATGATGAGAATGTTATGTCTAATTTCATAAACTACCACCTAAAATTATATATGTGAAATATTTAATCCTAAATAAAAGAGATAAATATAGTTTGTGAATTTGTATTCCTCGGGTCAATTTAGAAACAGAAAACATATTCAAAACCAATCAGACAGCATCGATACATTAAAGAATCTTCGACTTAAGAAAAGAGAAAGAAAAGAAAAGGACAAGAAAGTAACGCGGATTCTAAAGCAAAGAGTCTTCATTTATGTTAAAGAATCAGCAGTACTTTACGGAGTCTAGGTTGTACGAGTGTACACTTTTTGCCAAGTTTGCCAGAAGATCTCGCTGCAAAAACAGCGATGCAACCGATCAGCCGACGTAAGGCGTTTGTCTAACCCTGCAATGCATTTTATTCACCATACGATGTATGTTAAACATGAGATTACAGCAAAAACAAACAGACATCTCTAAGATCAAAGCTTATTGAAGCTGAAGAAGAAATTAATATCCTTCAAAAAGGAAAAAGGTGTAAAACATCGGGTCAGCGTGGTTAAAACATCTTCTGTTTTATTACACTTTTGTCATTTGTTCGTGGCTCAGAAGCCAATGTTTGGTTTGGCAAGTTCGGGGGAATGTAAAAAGCATTAACTCGGAGATAGACCAGCATCTACATAATTGATAGAGCAATTATTTCCGTCATGGAAGCACCATTAACGCCCCACATGCAGGTTTTCGATATCCCACCAAGATATTGGCCTCGCCGTGTAATAAACGTCGGGAAAGAAACATTGCATTTCGTTAGGTTTTCTTTTAAAGTGCTTTCATAAGCTCATCATTAATATTGAATTTTACTTAAATTCGTTTTTATCAGAATTCCCAAATAGCCATGTAATGCAACGGTTCACACAATGAAGATAATGGTGAGACCGCTGTTGTGAACAGTCTCGTCTCTTCTTACACTGTTTACATCTTACTTACTTCATTCCTATATCAAACAATTCTGCAACAGATGACTTCGACATCATGGAGCCAAAATAATGAAAATTTCCTACAAAACATATATCATCAAAGAGATGTGAAAACATTGTGGCAAAGGGTAACAATTTAACATCCTTTTTGCCACAATGTTTTCAAAAGTAGCCTGCTGTTGATGCAATCGGATTACGTCTGCACATGGGAAAGGGTAAAGGACCCTTTCTTGTTTGACCCGACCCACATCAAAAACATGGTGCACTTCATCCTCCATACCGCCTAGTTGTTCGTACTGGCTTGATCCGTAAAGTAAAACCCCACAAAGTATGGTTTTGTCGTTATCCAGTTAGGTATTTATTGTATAACCACATGTTGTAGTTCTCGACAATTTAAAAGTGTGAGAAAAAAAAGGGAATGCCAATATGTTAAATAGATTTATGAGAAAATAGTTTAAAAAAGAAGGGAACACGATTGGCATGAACATATATCTGTTCCGTTAAATATTATTTATGATGGCTTCGTTTGTTTAATCTAGAAATAACCTCATTTGAGAGCTTAAATTGAGACATAAACGGTTGTAATATATTTATTCGGGGTAAAGAGGTTTTCCATAATTGGTCACTATTATCTTAAAATGCAGTCATAGTATTTTGGTTCTCTATCCTCGTTTATGGACTTATAAAAATAAATTCTCATTTGATATATGTTGTATGTATATTTTCTCTCTATTGTTTTCATATGTAACAATATCAGTTTACGTAAACGCAAAGGTTATCATCAGAGTCCATGCATTGCGTGCAGTTCACAAGTTTCGCATAGTGTTGATGTATGTTGCTTTTAAGTAATGCCAACTTGTTGTGTAAACATGTTGAATTCTTTTTTCAACACACTATATGTTTTTCCTAAACTGCACCAAGTGCACTTGACGTGTACATGTGAACCCTCCATTGCATTTAGTTATAATTTAAAGTACGAGCATGGCTTCCAGACCACATAGTATTTTGTGACGAGAGTACAGATGAAGACCTGACTGTTTGCTCGCCAAATGGCATTATTGCCGAGCGCGAGGGTAAACAACGTCATAAAAGTCATAGTCCTGACTGAGCATCTTTGCAATCTGATCCAAGTGTACTGTGTGGTTATTTAGAAAGTACATGTGACTGAGTAGTGAGCCGGACAGATCTGGATCAAACTGCGTGGATGCGTAGGTTGTATTGGATTTTCACTCGCGCAAGCTGCTAAACATTTCGTTGTTCATCACAACTATATGTGCCTGATATAATGCATGTCTCTTTTCGGAATTGCAGCCATCGTTCAGTGTGAGTGTCGCACACAATTGCGTAACAGATCCCTCATACTTTATCACTGCTATTATAACTGTGAGAGCTCGTATTTCATCTCAGAATGTCAGAACATATTTCTGTGAAATATACAAATTCCGAGACCTTGCAGACGACAGTGTCATTCTCGACATATTTGCGGCAGACAATCGCTCTTGGTGTCAAATTGTTTAAAAGTTTATACAGATGCACCGTAACGAGTATGGACTAATTTGGTATGATAAATGTACGAACCGATTTGGGGGCGAATTTGTCTTGATTACTCTTATTGCATTGTGGCAATGGAACGTTTTACGTAATTTAAATTGTGTTTGATTCTTTACGCAGTTTTCAACAATTACTTGTATCCCAGCGCTACCAGGATACGCTTCTAGTTCATTTACCCTGACAACTTCGAGTCAGTCGTGACATTGATACTTATTTGGAAGCAGCAGATGTGTTGTATGTGGGAAAGCGTTAAGTCGACTGCTGATGGTTGTGTCGTATGTGGGTAAGCGTGTGAACAATAACTGTGTTCTCTAATATGTTAGCGCATGTGCGAAATAATCTTCTTTTTTGTCATCAAATTATTTTATTTTTTTTACATTTGGGAAGGGTGTATACTATTTCATCCTATATCAAGTGTGGTTTAAACACGTGCTAAGAAGATGCCATTTTTAAGGGTTCACCTAATATATCACTGGTCACGCGAACGCTTTTGTTACTATGAGACAATGCTTGTGTCACAGCAAAAAAAACAGCGACACGGAATATCATATTTCGATGTCGTTCAAAACTCATCCTTTTGTGAAAAATACGCGTGAGCCGCGGCTTGAATTTTGTTTGATCATTTGGGTGCATCTTCGTACACTGAACACTCAGTCTGACACAAAGTCTCACCAGAGCCTTGACTGTCTGCCTACATATTTAACAGCTCTAGGTGTATATTTCAACAAAAAACAACAATTGTATCCCTAGTAACATTACGCCCATGCAGGTGATAGCGTAACAAAAAGTCAGTTAGACCCCCATTTTGCTTGACGAGGCTGACTGGAATTTTATATCAATATGAGCTGAATATCATAACCTTTCCCGATATGCTATTTTTAGACTTCTCCGCTCTGTCCCTACATCATTATGACTAAACAGTAACGTCTTGTTGATGTAATTTGGAGGTATAATTTTGATGCCGAATTAAAAATGATATGGAAGAAGTAGCTCCTTTTTGCTGAAGTTTATTTTCAAAAGATTGCTGCGGGGTTTCTAGGAGGTCAGGAAAAGGGGTAAATCCAAGCGACTGATTGGTCTGTTTTGTGAAAGTACGTATGGTTTATTCTTACAAATCGACTCAGCATGAGCTCATCGACTCAGCACTTTGACACTTTCCCACATGCATACGCTTTCTGACGCCCCATGCATCAGAGTGGCAAAATACTTTTGAAAACATTGAGTACTCAAAAAAGATCGCCTCCGCTAGACTTTTCCTTGTTAAATACCCGTACGATAGGGTTACATTGAGGAATACGTGAACTGATTTGAAGCAAAAGCATGTTACTCTTCCTTAGCTTAACCTTTAACCCTTTCCCTCATACGACAATTCTGCAGCAGACGACTTTGAACATATTTTGTCAAAAAATAGAAAATCTCTATAATTGCATGGATAACCTATGACTAAAAGTGGAAAACATTGTGTCAAAAGGAGAAATTGCTCGTTTTGAGCAATTTCTTCTTTTGTCACTATGTTTTCAAAAAGCCGTCTGCTGCAGCGGCGTGTAAATCGTCTATATGAGGGAAATGGTTAATTAATGTCAAACAAAATTCCAACAAAAAATACACCAACAAGGTATGCCTTTTGAAATTGAAGCCATCATTTACCCCCCGACACAATAGGCACAAAACGCCTGTCTAACAAACCTCTTTCATCTTTGATCATTCCGGGACAGATACATTGATAGATCTTCTGATATCACAACAAGTTAGGGTTATTTCTAGCATTTGTCTCTGTAAGGTCAGACAGATCGCTATGGTCAGACATGTCAAAGACAGCTTCTCAATTCACTATCATTTATCCCTTTTCGTTTCTTCAGGTTTGAAAATATAAAAGAAACACTTTCCAGTGAACTTGGTTAGTTTGGGTATAGAGCATGTCTTTGTAGTTTGAACGTATCCCTTATAACGTAATTTAAAACTATTGAGAGGATTCTTTTGAGTATCCACAACATATGTGTTGAGGGTCAAATATGAAATTTAGAACATGAGATGCCCCTTTTCAAGAATGCTGATTTCAATTCTACAATTAATAATACCTCACATCAATGTTTCATATATTTTGATTAAGGAATGTACATTATAAAGTTAATGTGGCGTAAACAAAACCAACTATGAGGCGGTTAATAAGACAAAGTTATGCTATATACTGCTTTTGGTCATCTTAAAAATGTTAGCGATGTCAAAAGTGGCTGTAAAAATCTTGAAGTGTGTTAAAAACGGAAGTCAGAGCACTCAGACATACTCAAAAATATAAATTGAAGTTAAAAAGGACTTGAAAGTTCAAGACGGTCAAACGATGATTGATAATCAAGCAAACGTGCTGTTAAGGCCGCCGTTCGAATTGTCAAAAGCAACTGTTCTTCCGCTTAAAACCATAACAACAAATCTGCAGCAGACAAATTTGAAAACAATTAGTTAAAACTATGGCAACTCTCTACAAATGAAAGAATAAGTATTGAATTATGTTGAAAACATTGTGGCGAAATGGAGACATTCCTCATTGCTAATTACTGCAGAGGAGTCATACAGCGTCCGAATGTGTGCAAGGGTTAACTTAGTCGTGGTATTCGGTAATAGTAGGCACAAAAAGGTTGTCATTTTATCATCTTCTACCATTTTTGAAATTTAATTGGACAAAGTCTGGCGATTAAAGGTCTTAATGCGTCTACAAACAGTGTAGACTCAGGTGAGTCTGTACATACACATAAAGATAGTCGGAAATTTAAGTCCCACAACAAATAACTTCATTTCCAGAAGGAGTACGCATGCGTGACCGGAAACCTCCCTTACATTTTAGGCAAATGACGTAATGTTGTAAATACAAGTCCATCTTCTTATTTGAAATCAATCGACCTAATATAAGACCATCGTGCAACAATTTCTGAAATTAAAGCGAATACGCAAGAGAGGAATAAACGAAGTATGGGGAAAAACTGACATAAAAAGCTGTAAGCTTTTTCTCGTAAAACGCTAACTGGTATCCATCAAGTTAACCCATCAAATATGGTTTTATTGCAGCATTTAAGTGCGAGGTTTCCGAACGGCGAATCTACGACGCTTTTCGTTGGATGATTGTTTGTGAAAACATTGTGATAAACTAACGTTGCCTTTGAATGAAAAATGTGTTTGCCTTTTTTTATTAGTACAGGCAGGAGAAACAATTACGATACAGAAACGTTCGATGGCTGGTTGGTACTACATTTAAACCCTTTCCAACTTACAACACATTGACAGACCACATGAAAATATGTTGGACAAATGTAGGAATCTCTAATCGTTTATTTACTTCGGCATTTGCACGTGAATGGTGTCAATAAATTATTACAATACGTATATTACGTGTGTGCTTAGACACTGTTTCGCTATGCAGAACTAGGTAACAGATCCAATGAGAACTGATATGAATTAGGGTACTTCTAACAAAAGAGTTTGAAAATATATAAAACAGGATTGCTTGGGTTGACATTTTATATCTATATAATTACATCAATCATGGGCTATTTCAACCAAATCTCAGACGCGACGTAAAAGAAAAACCTTCAATTATAACTACCTAGCAGTGAAGACTAAGACGCGCCTCTGGCTATGCACAATGGTTCAAGAATATTCATTGTCTGTACAATTGCAATGTGCCTAGAATAGGTATGGAAGAAACCGGTACAGTTGAGTTGTATAGATGCCTATGAATGCATGCAAATGTGTTGACAAAACAACGACGATTTCAGGGAAGGTATCTATTTGCTTGCCATGGCCAAACTACTGAAGATCCCCTTTGGTGTAATAGCCTCTGTGGTTCTTTGAAGTTACGGGAAAGCAGCAGTTGTATAAAAGGAAACAATTCGGACAGTAATGGGGAATTAATTTTTATTACACGATGAATTGGTGTGACAGTTTTATTTAGAATACAGCCATGTTAAAAAAGGACCCGTACGTACCTACTTATCGTCGTGACACTTATGGTAACTAAAGCTAGAATATATAGGCTTTCAATGTAAGCATTTCGGCAGATAAGGAATGCTTCGACGTTTCATATGTTCCTACAGTGACATTGGCATTGGCTATAATTTGAACGATTGAATTAGGACCAAGAAGATGACTGGACGCGGTTTGCAGCAAAGTTCTAGACAAACTGTTTATCTCATGGTACATGTATACAATACGCATTTGTTTACAAACCTAACGTTGTGGTATTAAAAAGAGTCGTCCCAATTAGACGATTATTTTGAGTACCGACAATATAGGTTTTGGTTACGTTCTAAGAGAGAGAGAGAAGTTGTTTAACGACTTATTATCCAGGCTCCATGTAATTTCAGTGTTATGTGTAGAATCCTAAGAAGTGTTTTTCGAAATGTCCCGGTTTATTTTGTGTAACCTCAAACTGTTTGAACGAAGTAGATAAGTACCTGGACTTCAGAACAAAGTGAAGTTTTTCAAAAAAATGTTTCAACCTTTTAATATTAAAAGATCAAAGGTCAGTGAGGGAATAGTGTTATGTCAAATTTTAGATAATAATTTTCTTTTGTCTTAACCATTTCCCACATGCAGACGCATTTTGATTTGTCTGCAGCAGACGCCTTTTAAAAACACACATGCAAACGCATTTTGATTTGTCTGCAGCAGACGCCTTTTGAAAACACAAAGGTAACACGGAGAAAGTACTCGTAATTTATATGTTTTTCCATTTGCCATAATGTTTTAAACTTTATTCAATCTTGATAATTGTTCTAACTTTTACTATGGTTTTGGTAAGATATTTTCAAAGATATTGTGTTGTTTGTTGAAAAGGATTTGAAGAGAGATGTCTAATTTTAGGTCAACTGATAATTTAAACAATAAGGTTACACGTTATCATTTGGAATCTTGAAAATGTATAGATGATGGTTTTGTAACATTGAGTTATAAATTACCTTTTAAACAATTTCCCACATATAGACGCATGATGGAGCATGAGTAGCAATTACTTTTGAAAACATTGTGACAAAAGGCGAATTGCTCATGATGAGCAAATTACTCCTTTAGTCATAATGTTTTTAACTTTATTCACTAACAGACTAAATATGCTTTCATTTATACAGTGTGTCCACATGTTTGTCTACAAGTTTTCAAAGTCATCTGCTGTAGATTAATGTGTTGTAAATAGGAAAGGGTTAAATTATTGTTTTGCAAAAAGGCAATCAAAATGTCCTACGCATTTAGTATTAACATGTTAAAAGATAAATCCTTTATAAAGAGTATATGAGCTCCACGTAGTCAAATCTTAGAGCCTTTGAAAGCAGCGTAGATCCAGATTAATAGTATATGCGTTAGTCTTGCTCGTGACTTTGAAGCGGAATGAGGGTTCCAAAACAGCATCGTTGTGCTAGCTAATAACATTACCTTATAGAGAAGAAGGATTTATGTCGCCATAAATTCCATGTGATTAATTGTTTGTGACCCGTTTATATCACGTACACACCAATTATCTACAGCATCAGTAACCCGGGATAGGGGACTCAATTTATTACGTTTTATTACAATTTATTATTACACATGTCATTAAAATAAAATATGTGTAAAAACGTATGTGAGCTAGTGCATGAGAAACGGTACATGAAAACAGTAACATGTTGGCATTTCTGAGCAATGTAGGTTCAGATAACGGGTCGGCCTGCTCAGTCTTATCATAGTCTACACATGTTGACAGAATCTTATGACAAACTTGTATAAATTATATTTGAAACAAGTGAACATCTTGATCCTACTATTCGGATGCACAGACTGATCTGGATGTATACTGTGTGCAAAAGTCAACTCGTACCTTTTCTCATGCACTGGCTCATTTAATGAGGACCATTTTACTCTTCAGTTATATATATTTGTTAACCCTTTCCTTTATACGATAATTCTGCAGCAGACGACTTTGAACACATTTTGTCAAAAAATAGAAAATCTCAATAATTGAATGTATAACCTATGACTAAAAGTGGAAAATATTGTGGCAAAAGGAGAAGTTTCTTCTTTAGGCACTATGTTTTCAAAAAGCAGTCTGCTGCAGAGACGTCAGAAAACGTCTATATGAGGGAAAGGGTTAAAGTATTAAGTCCATTTAAAACGGGTTTACCTCTTTTCTATACAGGACGATTCGGTTACGACTTTAAAATTGTTTGGGAAAAAGTATTGTATATGTGTATATAAATAAAGGTTTTTATCTTAGAACAGATTAGAAGAAGATGTTGATCCTCCAGTATAATTTAATATGTATTTCATCCATCAATGTAATTTCCATTTCATCCATCAATTTAATGCTCAGCGATTGTTTTGTTTGTTTCTGTTATTGCCCCCATGTCATCGAATTGATGTTTTTTATTTTGTATTCCTGATCTTAAAGGAGAGAATAAACTATCGACCATTTATCTCTTTACCAATAATGTAAAAATCTCGCAAAAAAAACCATACAGAAATAGTAGAAGAAAAGTATATTTTATTTTGATAGAACATAATGCATTGTTAGGATATTTCACCATATATTTCCATTTCCTACAACGCTGCCCGTGGCAAATTTATCAAATGTTTAACCCTTTTCCACATACATCAAATCTATTGAGACTTAGAACGACTAGACGATTGAACTTGAACTATATCAGACGACTACGGATAAATGGATGCGTAATTATTAAATAGTGTTGAAAACATTGTGATAAAAGGAGACATTGCTCTCATGAGGAACACTTACTCCTTTTGCAGAGAAACATATAAGGAGGAGCGAACTGCACTTTTTCCACATAATATCTTTCTTATTTCTCAACCAATCCTATGATGTGGTTACCCACAACTAAGGGTTTGAGTGTCAAATGTGGATTTTAGGACATAAAAAATGTCACTCATCAAGAGCTCTGCCTTTTGTCACAATGTTTTCTAAATCAGTCTGCTTCAAAGGTGTCAAATATATCTGCAACTTGGAAAGTTTTAATTCAAGTTGGTTGAGAAGAAAGAAAACCTTATTTTACTCTTTCAGGTTAACCCTTTCCCTCATACAACAAATCTGCAGCAGACGACTTTGAACTTTTTTTGTTGAAAACATTGTGGCAAAAGGAGAAATTGCTCGTTTTGAGCAATTTCTTCTTTTGTCACTATGTTTTCAAAAAGCCGTCTGCTGCAGAGGCGTCAGAAAACGTCTATATGAGGGAAATGGTTATAAGACAAAACCCGGATATATGATGTTACGTTGTGTATGAATAAACAAGTTACACAATCAACCAATCTATACCGGTATTGATTAATCGATGGATCAACGTATCGATCCGTATACCACCCACGAGACTAGTTAATCGATTTGATGGTCTAGTAAGTCTGGAGTCTGGCTTAAATGAATATATTTATTATCAATTATTTCGGCAGCCCTAAACTATGAACAGAATAGAACAGAACTGTTTTGACTGAAACAGCATTCATGTATCCCGTCACATAAAACATTTGAATTCCTTGACCTCTTAAAGACGCATTTTGAAGCCTCAGTGTGTGTGAAAATTTTTTAAAAAACCTATAACTGAAAGCTTAAATTGTTTCACTTAGACGATTTAGGGGTTGGGAGCCCAAAAGAGATAACACAACAAGAAATATGCCCTTTACCTAGAATTATGTGGGTCTCTTAAAGACGCCTTTTGAAGAATCAATGTGTGTGGAAACAAAATTAAAAGACCTATAACTGAAAGCTTAAATTGTTTCCCTTAGACGATTTAGGGTTTGGGAGCCCAAACAAGACAACACAACAAGACATATGCCCTTTACCTAGAGTTCTGTGGGTCTATAAATATAACAAATGTATAACGCGTGTTAACTCTTACAGACGCATTTTAAAAGCTCTGTATGTGGGAAAGGGTTAGATTCTATAATATAGGTTACTTAAAACTTAGAATTGTTTCACTAAGACGAGTAATTTGGGTACCCACATTATAGGGTTTGGGGGTCAAAAGATGATAGAACAACACGAAATATGCCCTTTACATATATAACAAAGGTATACAAACAGAAGGACGTTACTTTATCTGATGTTAAAACAATGGGTAAAGAAAAACACGGACTTAATATTCTTGTTTCTATTTATAAAAGATAAAAACAAATCGGAACAACGTTTCATTCATTTCATGTTTTTTAACCTCTGTATTTCTGTCTCTATATATTTACAATCCAAAAACATTTCCTTGATACAATCGAAACGGAAATGAGAAAATTGCTCACAATGAGCCATTTCATCCTTTCTTCAAATTGTTTTCAAACCATCCAAAATGAAAACTTTAAGTTTTAACATATTTCTTTTAAATTCAGACAACAAAAAGCTTTGTAATAGCATATTATGTAGGCTGATTGGCCATTTATGAGTGAAAGATTAAATAAATGTGAACTTAACTGCAATTATTGTTTGCATTCAAGTATGGTCAGTTCCACGTACACGTAATTCCATTAAGAATACTTTAATACAAGTATACACGAATCGTGAAGAAACAACGCCAAAAATGGTAGTAATTGCTGCCCTCCTTTGCGCTCAGGGTTGCCAGGTTAGCCAGGGGCGTAGCTTTGCAATAATCAATGTGTAGGCCGTCTCGTGAGAAAATCACGCTGCGTAAAGTATCGACCCGGATCAGCCTAAGCATGCCACACGGCTAGACACGTTTCGCCTCCTGTGGATTTTCTGTTTCAGGAATCACTACTCTATACATCTATCCTCCTAAGACGGAATGTGTCGGCCGGATCAGTCTGCGCGGACAGCGCAGGCTGATCTGGTCGATACATTACGCAGATGTCTATCGCCGCAGCTGCATTTTTATGGGGCATTTTGAGAAAAAATGTGAAGGCACGTGCCTACAGTGCCTAAAGGGAGCTACGCCCATGTTAGCATTCATGCCAGGAAAAATGGACCAGTACTTGTCCAGAAAACTCCGTAAAACAGCAAACAATCAATCAATCAGAATCAACCCAAATGCTTATATAGGCAGTCACATCACCGTTGGTCACATTGTCACAAAAGACCGAACATTGTGACTCTCTCCACATCTAAATATCCGGAGACCTGTATGTATGTGACATGGAAACGCTGGGAGCATTCCCGTTTTTTCCCAAGTGATGTTTATTTTGAAATATGACTCTGTCACTGAATATATCAAAACGATAAATCATTCAACAAAATAGTAAAACTGTCAACGCATATATTCCACTGCTTTCCCCTCTCCTGTTAAGTAAAAATCTTGCTATTTTTTTCCAGTTTAAAATTTAGTCTTTGGTGGTGAGAAATTGCTGATAGATAGATCATGGTATCTATTTGCTATAGATTGTTTGGGCGGTAAGGCATTTTATATTTTTCATATTCTGCAAAAGTATTAATACACAAGTATATTTTATGGACCAAAATATTTGATTGAATTTCATTTCAGGTTTCACAGATTCCCTGGTATATTTTAGTCATCTCACGAAAATTAATTTGTCATTTGACACAACGAATGTATTACTTTAAAACATTGTGGAAAAAGGAAAAAATTGAAATACATCTAGCCAAAAATAGGAACTGATAGTTTAATATTGAATAGAGTTGAAAACATTGTGGCAATACGGAAAAATTGCTCATTATGAGCAATTTCTCCTTTTGCCACAATGTTTTCAAAAGTCGTCTGCTGCAAAGGTTTTAGAAAAACGTTTATGTGTGGGAAAGGGTTTAAATGAAAGAAGTATTATAGAATAAAGTTTTTTAAAAAAGTGTGGCAAAGGGGGAACTTGCTCATCATGAACACATTCTCCTTTTTGCCACATCGTTTTCAAAAGTCGTCTGCTGCATTGGCGTCAGAAAGCGTCTATTTGTGGGAAAAGATTAAGTGATTATAGATTATAGTATTATAGAATAAAGTTTTTAAAAAAAAGTGTGGCATCATGAACACATTCTCCTCTTGCCATAACCGTTTTCAAAATGTCGTCTGATGCAGCGGCGTGAGCAAGCGTCCGTAAGACCTGATTTATTTAAATAAAGATCTCTCCCAAACGACTCAGTCTCGCCAATTCCCATTGGATGTACTCATCCGTCGTTTGATGGGAAAATGGTTGTTTTAACACGTAATAGCTTTTCCCTATCATCCAATGACGCGATTTAAAGATACAAACATTGAGAAAATTTGCATAAATTATGTATTTTACGACTGTTTACAAATTGACTATAGACAGACATCGGCTTTTGTGACAGGTCGAATACAGCAACACTATTCAGTCAAATATAGATTGTCGTCACTTTCTAATTCTTTGAAAATGTCACATGTCTTTGTTTGTGTTGACGATGTGATCGGTTTTTTATATAAAAAATATTCGATAAATCATAACATTTGGTAGGTAATGGCTAAGGAATGTATAGAGCGTCCCATTCGATCCAAAGGTCCTGTAATCGAAACCTGGGAAGACTTTCAAGAGTGTAGTTAATTGATTGGTCGTTTGGTGTTTCACGCCACTTTCAACGATTGTTCAGTTATATCACGGCGTCATTACCTGGGTAAGTTGTTACTGGTCCATTTATGATTTATCCTGACAACAGCCAGTCAGTCGAAATGCTAGCCCCGCAACCCTGAGCGCCAAGGAGGGCAGCCATTACAACCAATTTAAAAATCTTTGGTATTACCCGGCCGGGGATCGAACACACCCTAAGCGGACACTCGACCACTAAACCACCGAGGCGGTACACGAAACAGGAGAGGACTGGAGTGTAGTCAATGTACAAATGTATACCTATCAAGTGTATAAGTGATATGTAAGACAAACATATTTGTTAAGTTAGCTGTAAGCGCTAACAATCGCCTAACGACTGCAGGGTTAGATAAATCCGAGTAGACCCAGGGATGTATTTACATTGTAGGTTTTCCCTGCGTATAGTATCGGCAAAAACACTCGTTTTGGTCTCCAAGAAGCAGATATCGCGGAAAGAGATAAATATAATAATTTGTTTAACTCTTTCCCACATTCGATGGCTTATGAAAACATTGTCACAATAGGACAACTTGATCAAAATGAGCAATTTCTCATTTTTCACAATTTTTCCAACTTTTGTTTTGGTTCGTTTTCTATCGTTGTTTACCATCGCATCGCACCTTAACTCTTTCAGCGCCAAAGGCAATATTGAGGTTTTTGTAAACAATACTGATTCAGGCGAGTCAGCTCGTAACGAGCTGTCTCACCTGAAATCAGCATTGTTTACCTTTTTATTTACCAAAATAGTCCAAACTTTTTTACTTACATGAGAAATAGAGACGCCCGATTTTGAACATGGAATAGTCTACTTTAAACAATTCGACGCTGAAAGAGTTAAGTAAGTGTGCCTTCATTTTCCTTGCGTTGTGCCTAGACGTCGTCGTCGGTTGCTGATCTTGATAAATCAAAGTGTTATCATTGAATAGGATTGAAGACAAAAAGGTGAAATCGCTCATTATGTGGAAAATGGTTACAATGAAGTCCCATGTGCATACACAAAATAATGAGAAACGTGCAGAGATGATACGGGATAGCTTCCTGGATGTATCTGCAGATAGAAAGAGATAATAGAGGATAGTTCTATGTAGATATCTACTGATAGTTCAGGATGGTAGAAGTCACAGACGGGTAAATGTATCAGCATTTGTTATTAATTAGTGCTTTCTAGCCAGCCTCGTCAAATGTTGGCTGCCTGTTTTATATAGCAGATACACATGTATAACACCCATTGACAGGTTCACAACCCTGGAACTTACCTCCAACCTAAACGTTGTGTTTTGGAATCTGTATCTGTCTGGGATGATACAGAATTGGAGTGTTCTGCTAGTCTGCATACATTTGAGAAATATAATAACTTTCATTTGGGAGATTTTTTTTTTTCGTATGAATCATACACACATACGACAACAAATTTGAATCAGGAAATAAATTCTTTCTCGAAAGAAAAATTGTTGTATAAAATTGTGGCAACAATTCAAAACAAAATATTTTTATTTTGTGTATTATTTGAAAAGATTAAGGTAATTAATAGGGAAATTGCTCATGACTAGCAATTTCTCCTTTTTCCACAATGTTTTCGAGATTTGTCTGATATGGATGCGTTTCGATGCGTCTGTATTAGAGAACGTAAACCATGTAATTAGTTTGTAATAAAAACGTTTTTCTTTTTTTCCAGACATAAAACTTGAACACTTTCAAATATGCATATGAAATTCCTTTATCAAAATGGAGACTTGGATCTAATATTCTTTGAAATAAAATATAAAAACAAATAACTCCCCTTTTAATGTTATTTGGCATGATTCTATTTTAAATATCACTTATTAAGTATAATTTAAGTATTTATATTTCAACTATTTTCGAATATATATTAAAAGCTTGTTTCAGAAGAATTACAAGACAATGAAGTAAATGGAAAATAAAATGGACGGAAACAATGAAATAAATTATTTGGTGGCCAAAGCTGTCTTTGTGCTTCAAAGAATCACTTTCGTCAATTCTTCAATTTGAATATCATATCTGAGACACTGCACGCTCAATGAAAACCCATCACAAAAGACTTCTTTCTATTTAAACCATTTAGACGATAACAGAAGCTTTGAAATTGTATTATGAAAAAAAATCTCTTTCAAAAATTATCCCCAATTCTGCCCAGCAAATCACGCGGATCGCCGAAAAAAAATAAAACGGGGTCAAGGAGTCAAGCAGCGGTTTCTTTAGCAACATAATTAGACCGAATTCCATTCATAAAGCTCATTTGACTCGCATTGCAAACGCAAACAAGAGGTCCTCCATTATATTATCCGTCCTTGCATAATGAGGAAATCTGTCCCAATATGCCATCATATTAGTTCCCTTTGCGCATTCCCACCTTTTTCGAAAACCCTTTCCCACATGCAGACGCGTTTTGACGCATCTGTAGCAGACGAATTGTGTCATATAATTGACAACTCAATTATTATATTATCATTTTTGAAGATTTGCCATAATTTTGCCCTGACGTTTTCATAGACGACTGGTGCAGATTTGGTGAATTTTGGAAAATGTTTCAAGTTTTTCGTTAAATGAATTTTTTTTATTTTTTTTAAATGGTGATCAAACGGCATGTATATCATTGTACGGATGCCTTATAATCCTTATTTGAATTTAAGCTATGGAACAATTCAACCAATACATCACAATACCTCCGTCATCATTCCTGTCATATTATAAAATAATTGGAATTGATAAAAATTTGGGTTTTTGCAAATTTACGAATTTATTCGGAGACATCTTAATGGAAGTAAACGTTTTGAGAAATATATTTTTTTAACAGAAAATGTCCATGGCTAGAAATAAATCATGTTGGACCGGAATAATATGACCATCCATGCCGTGTGGTGAGTTATAATTGATATATCGAGGGCTTGGCGTGAAACGGTTGTAACTAAAACCCTTGTTTAGGGAGAATTTTGACCCCTTTGTAAACAATGCAAAATTAGGTGCCATTGCTCGAGCAATGGCACCTAAATTTCCATTGTTTACCAAGAAAAATGATTTAACACTTATAAAGACCAAAAAAATACCAATTTAAGTTACAAACGTTTCACGCCAAGCCCGCTATATGTTGATATATAACACACAAATAAAAATCAAGACCGGCAGACAGACAGAAAACAGTAGGCTGTTCGCAACACGTACAATGTACACATTCATTACAAGAAGTTATTGAGCCTGGTCTTGCGATTTGGGAGAGGTCTTGATGCGACGTACAGTGAAAACGTTGGTGAGACTTGGAGGGTAAAGTCTTCACTTTTCGCCTAAGTGTTAAATGTAGTGTATTCGTCACCGCTTATCTATTTCAGAAATAAAGGATGACAGAAGAACCCCCTACACGTTGACGCATCTGCAGCAGTCGAACATTAAAAACATTGTGCCAAAAGGAGAAATTGCTCATTATAGTTATGTTTCCATATTTCTGCCTAGAGGTTTTCAAAAGTCAGATTTAAACGACCCTTTCCTTTATTAAAATGTGTACATCTCTTGTGATGACGGAAGAAAAAAAAACGGATTCCAATCAATTTCAATTAATTTCGCCAGGCCTGAGGCGACCCTAATCAAATGCCAATTCATTTTCACCCCCTTTTTTATCTCATTCTGGATGAAAAACCCCTGTCAAGTTTTATGGTATTAGGGGAGAAAAAAGTATAATTCATGCATAAATGTAGAAATTAGAATTTTAGGATACTCAAGGGTCGATTTTTGTTCGCCTTCCCTGCGCACTGTGGGGTCTTGTTTTGTTAGAAGACGAAGTGCGGATGGGTATGTTTAAAGTACCCATCAATTAAATACACAATTCAATTCATCTAAAAAACAATTTAGTAAATATATCATTAAAATAAATACATACTTCATATATATCTATTACATTAATATACAGAGCTCTAAATAAAGGGCATTTTTCATGTTCTAAAGTCCTTATTTGACATTCAAACCATATTTTGTGGGTACTCAAACGAAAGGATTTCGTTGATTAATAAGAAATATTGTAGGGAAAAGACCTTTTCACTCCCTCTTATTTAGTCCTCTGGATATATAAGTTGAAGCTGCATTGTATTAGCATTGACGCATATATGTTTGTCAGGGGCGTAGCTTGGCAATACTCAATATGTAGGCCGTCTCGTGAGAAAATCAACATTGTGGACCCTGCGTAAAGTATCGACCCGGATCAGCCTAAGCATGCCACACAGGCGTACCCGGATATACACTCTTCGCCTCCTGTGGATTTTCTGTTTCAGGAATCACAACTCTATCTATCCCCCATTAGACGGAATGTGTCGGCCGGATCAGTCTGCGCGGACAGCGCAGGCTGATCTGGTCGATACATATCGCAGATGCGTATCGCCGCAGCTGCATTTTGGGGGCATTTTTGGAGAAAAAAATGTATAGGCACGTGCCTACAGTGCCTAAAGGGAGCTACGCCCCTGTTAGTCTACATCATATCATATTCTTCTTGAAAATTTCTATTTGTTTATGTCTACACATTCTATCAATTAAATGCCAATAAACTGTATGTTATTTTTTACTTCTAATGGTTGGTCTCATTTTTTTTTCCTTTTCGCTTATCATTATTGTTACCATTCCAAACCCTTTTCTAGATTTCCATATCTGAATATTCCTGACTTGCTTAATATAAACCAGAAGTTGTTGGTGCTATACTTATTTACATGTATGTAGACAAAACTGAATGATATATATCTTAATGACCATAAATCATATTTAGAAAGGGTGATTGACAATAGTATTCGGATTAATTCATAGCCACACACACTCTTACTTCAATGTATGACTTTGGGTAAAGATTTTAGATAAGTAAATGTTTTTAAACATAAATAACGAGACAATGAGATCAGTTTTTTAAAACACGTTATTATTAAAACATAAATTTACACATGTATTATTATATCGAAACACATTGTATTATCGTTCACTGTATAGATTCGACTCAGAAAGTAGATTCTGTCTACACATAATACAAAAACAGAAAAGTACCTAAAAGAACATCTGTTCGTTTGATTATCATTTCGTAATGAAAGAGAAGCCTGTGTAAATAGAATATAACACATTTATAGTATTTAGTATGCTTTAATTAGCAAGTGATTAAACCATTACATAATTATACAAGCATTTATTACATCTACATGTATATAAATGTATTACTTTAACTGATCATTTGAGCCGTCACGCGAGAAAACCAACATTACGGCCTCTGCGTAATGTATCGATCCAGATCAGCCTGCGCAGTCCGGACAGACTGATCGAGATCGGGGGCGACAAAATCCGTCTCATGGGAATAGAGTAAATGATTCCTGAAACAAAAAATCCACAGGAGGCGAAAAGTGTCTATCCGAGTAAGCCTGCGCGGCATGCTTAGGCTGATCTGGGTACATACTTTACGCAGAGTCCACAATGTTGGTTTTCTCGCGGGACGGCTCATATCAATATATCTGCGTAATGTATCGACCAGATCAGCCTGCGCTGTCCGCGCAGACTGATCCGGCCGACACATTCCGGCTAAGGGGGGATAGATAGAGTAGTGATTCCTGAAACAGAAAATCCACAGAAGGTGAAAAGTGTCCACAATGTTGGTTTTCTCACGGGACTCAATTAGGAATTTGATTTAAATTTCAATTCGTTATATTCAAATGATTTCTAATTTATCTACAATTTTACAAAACAAACACACGCCCATCCTAGTACTTACAAAACCATTACGATACAAACTATAGTTGAGCGATGCTTCAGGAAATCCAACCTTTGCTTGCACATCCAAGATATTGAATCAACAAAGAAACTGTTTGTTTCAGAAGTATTCTGATACCTTCTATGCCTTATTAACGACCAATGTAGAGCCAGATAAGACTGTGTGGATTGGCAGGTTGATCTGGACCTACACTGGTTGCAAAAGTCCTTACCGTTGAATTTCTCAGAACGCCGCTCACGTGTTCTGTTAGAAACTATTACGTGTGGGCATAGAGAAAACAAGACAATCTGAAGGAGGAACTTATTTCTGTATTAATAATGTTTTGTTTTGAGATTAACATTTTCAAATCTCAAAATTCGTTTTCAAAAAATGTCTGGTGTCAAAAGAAAAAAACCTTATCGGGAAAAGACGAGGAGAGTCATGCCACAAAATAGAATATAATATCTCTATGATTATTCGACGATATTATCGGAGAGTTTCTGAAATGTACTTAATTGAATATTTCGTTCCCGACTTAAAAGAGATATCATACAAACTTGCTTTGTGGGGAATCAATTAGTTTTACCTTATCTTTAAGGTTATTTTTTCAATTTGTGTGTCAATTATTTCGGTGGTGCAGAGACCATTTTTTTACTAACATCTCTATTCCAGACAGTATTCCAGACAGTATTCCAGACAGTATTCCAGAACGATGCTAATCCATGCTCATATGCAAACATGTTTTGACCCATCTGCGGCTGACGCATTTTAAAAAATATTGTGACAAAAAGAGGAATTGATCATAATGAGAACTATCCCTAACGAAAAAGTACACTTTCTTTAAAAAAAATAGTTCCATGTGTACGTAATATAATTCAAACATGTCTGCTGCAGATTTGTTGTATGAGGTAAAGGTTTCAGCATCTATTCTTACATTGTTCCATCCTAAACTACAATGTACTGTCTGTTCTACTGATTTTTCGATTTGTTATTTTTGTTATTGACAAATTTCAACAAGAAACTACAAGCAAAACTCCATCTGGATAAACATTTGTTTAACCTTTCCCACATACAGAAATTCAGCAGGAGACGATTTTGAAAAACGTTCAAAGTTTGCAAAAGTGTGAAAATCCCAATAAATGAGAGTCGAATTATCAAATAATTTTGAAAACACTGTGGCAAAAGGAGAAATTGCTCGTTTTGAGCAATTTCTCCTTTTGTCACAATGTTTTCAAAAGTCGTCTGCTGTAGAGTTGTCAAAAGGCGTCTATATGTGGGAAGGGGTTCAAGAAATATCGTAGCATACGAGTGTCAAGTAAATTTTGTCCGCTCTTTTAAATCAATTTGTCTCAAAAAATAATCTGCTCAAAATTGGCTTTTGGTCACCATTAAATTATTCTCTTTGCAACGTGCACTGCATTGCACTGGTGATAACATTGAAGGGAAGGACAATGGGAGAGGGTGTCATATCAAATAAAAATAAACATGAAAATATCGAGAACAATTTGCATGATTTAGATCTCGCCTTCAGAAAAACAAATATAAATCTCTTTTTTCGTGAAAGATTTTTTGTCAAAACTGTGAGATACCAAATTGAAATGTTTGTAACTCTAGACGCAGGACTGGGTTTCACAAAGGGGGCTTTACAGATTTATCTAAAAATCTACACTGTCTTTATGTTTCTCTAGGTGTATATTTTATAACTTAATGAATAATGGAGAGGCCCTCTCCGAAAAAAATCTACCGTAAAGCATTTACGACCTGTCTAGGGCCATACCAGCCCGCGCATCCGTCTGATATGGAACCGCAATGTTCGCCAATTAGTCTTAGAGGGTTTCGAGAAACATTCTTAAAACTGTATTAATTTCGATCCACAGGCCGTCCTCTTTTTCACACGTGTAATTCACACAATTCACGATGTTATTGTATTACAAGGCCACCGGCCCATATGAATGAATGAATGTATTTCAGTTGTTTGCTTCCTATAATGATAACGTTAAGGTTGATTTTCGGAAGGCGACAATCAATTGTTTTTGTTCAGATTTTTCAAATAAATGACATAATTTAAGAAATGATAGGCAAAACAAGGTTATATTCACGCTTTTTTATACGACAAAATATTAACTGAACGAAAACAAAAAACAAACAAAAATCGTCTGATTTTTCTCTTTTGAAATTGATTATAAAAAATGTTGGACGTAAATAGGTTAATAAAAGAGACGATACAGAACATCCAGCAGTGAATTTATTCGCCTGATTTATCGCTTCTGAATTCTCGCTAAAGCAGACATCATTTCCTTGCTGTCATATCAACTCTTTTCCATATAACTTTCCCTTTTCCAGCTGTGTGGGATAGATAGCCGTCATTCTACATGTACTGGGAAATAGAATATGTGAAATAAACATTGGTCTGAATTTCATGGCCAGAGTAAGTACAGCGATTTGCTTTAAAGTTTCGTCGTTTATCAATGCACTTTCATTGCAACAGTAGCTTGAAAACATCTTGGACTGAATCATGAATCATGAAAATCATAACGCTATACAACAAGGAAAGCGAGGTTAAGACGCAGGAATATGAACTAATCGAATATGCTAATGTGGAAGATGTGTTTTGTTATCTTTTGACAGGCTGTGTATGATTTTCAAATCGGCATAGACACTTAGGACGCAAGAAACAATCTATGCAGTTCACAGCACACCGTTCTTCTATGATTTTCTTGGAACATACTTATTTTAATGGCTTGATATAATATTAAGATAATTCCTTAAAGTTATGCAATCTTATTGCCCTAAAGAAATGTCTGAAAGGAGAATCATTCTGAGCTTTAACCCTTACCCATCTCGAGACGGATTTTGATGCATCAACAGCAGAGACATTTGAAAACATTGTGGCAAAAGAAGTAAAGGCTCAAAATGAGCGATTTCTCATTTTGCCTCATCCATTTCAATGTTATTCAATAATTGTTCTTTCATTTTTGTTAGAATTTCCATTATTGCCTAAAGGTTTTTTTGTTAACCCTTTCCCTCATATAGACGCTTTCTGACGCCTCTGCAGCTTACGGCTTTTGAAAAAATAGTGACAAAAGAGTAAATTGCTCAAAACGAG
>JASEVX010000001.1:169918886-169949550 GCA_031761405.1 Serripes groenlandicus | reverse complement strand
GGATACGGTGGTCGATTACTCCCACCGTCTCATGGTGTTAATTCTTTATTATTAGGCAATATTACCTTCAGCCTGACCTTTCTAAACCCTTTCCCATATACAGGCGCATTTTGAAACATCTGCGACATGCGATGTTTGAAAACAATATTTGCCAAATGAGAAATTGTTCTGATTTTTGCCCACATACAACAAATCTGCAGCGACTTGGAAAATATAAAAGAAAATGTGAAATATCTCTATATAAGAAATGTTGACTATTGAAAAAATGCGGGAAAATTGTGACCAAGGGAGAAATTGTCATATATCGTCTGCTGCAGAAGCGTCAGAAAGCGTCTGTATGTGAGAAACGGTTAATGAGCAATTAGCTATTTCTCCTTTTATCATATCGTAATAATTTATGTTCAACTCTATTCAGTTATAGATATTTTCCATATAGTTGCCTATATGTATTAATCGAGGTTGACTGCTGAATATGTATTATGTGCGGGAAGCGGTTAAAAATACCATCAAAGTAACATCTGATGTATAACTATAAATGTTGCCCCGTTAGAGTCACACCTTGAAGTGATGCTACTACGGAGAAACCACCGAACGGACCCCTGTTTACATGTCGCCGCTCAAATATATTTAGATCATCTTTAAACACTTTCCCTCATACGACAATTCTGCAGCAGACGACTTTGAACATACTTTGTCAAAACATAGAAAATCTCCATAATTCAATGGATAACCTATGACAAAAAGTGGAAAACATTGTGGCAAAAGGAGAAATTGCACGTTTTGTGCAATTTCTTCTTTTGTTACTATGTTTTCAAAAAGCCGTCTGCTGCAGATGCGTCAGAAAGCGTCTATATGAGGGAAAGGGTTAACACTTTCCCACACACAGACGCATGTATACGCCTCTGCAGACGACTTTTGAAAACAGTCTACCAAAAGGAAAAAAAAATCAAAATGAAAAAAATCTACTTTTGCCACAATGTTTTTAACTCTGTTCATTATTCAACTTAACTTATAGAGATGTGTGTAAGGGTTTATCTGGCGTATATATAGTCTAGTCCATAAGTGAATATCAGAACAATACCAAAAGAATACTTCAAAATTAATTTGTGTTCTTTCAGTTCGTTGGCTTTGCCATCATTGGTCAAATTATCTCAGTTTTTTTGTAATAACTTGGCCAACGGAAATGATGTGAAATGCGACTCTTTTTTTTTTTTTTAAATGGCTACACTAATTCTAAAGGTTTTGCAAGTTGGATGGATGGCAAGGACGATGATTTGAGTCCATGTGTATGAGTCCCTTTTGAGTACTAACTACTGAACTAACCCTTTCCTACACACGACAAATCTGCAGCAGACGGCTTTGGAAACTTGTAAGCAATCTGACATCTTTAACATTGTACTTATTGTGACTTATATTTAAAAGAGTTTGAAACACTGTGTGCCATAAACCCTTTCCCTCATACGACAATTTTGCAGCAGACGACTTTGAACATATTTTGTCAAAACATAGAAAATCTCTATAATTTAATGGATAACCTATGACTAAAAGTGGAAAACATTGTGGCAAAAGTAGAAATTGCTCGTTTTGAGCAATTTCTTCTTTTTTCACTATGTTTTCAAAAAGCCGTCCCGCTGCAGAGGCGTCAGAAAGCGTCTTTATGAGGAAAGGGTTAAGAGCAGTTTGTCCTTAAGCTGCGATGTTTTCAAAAGCCGTCTGCGTGTGGGGGAAATTATCAAAGCATGCATTTAAAAATAAATGTGAAAAAGATGAAATTGTTGTTTGAACAACTTTCTTCTGTATTTTAAAATAATTATTTCATTCGTCAAAATCATTCTTGTTCAAGAGATATCCTTTAAAGAGGCTATATGGTTAAATTATTGGATATTAGGTTGAATTAATGTAATCCTTTCAATGATTGTGTTTACCCTAAAAAAACGTAAACTGCGGGGAATAGAAGAATAGAAGAAATAGACTTGAATCAGACCGTAAAGTTAAAGTGTTCTATTATAATTGATTGTATGTGATTGCATCCTGTCTTGCACATCATTCTGCAGATTTATTTTGACGCATGTGTAGCAGAACAGATGTATATGGGAAAGGTTAACGATTCCATTGTTGGATTTTTTATGTCATCGGTTGATGTTTCATTTTCGTACTGTTGATTCTGTACCACAAAAGAATGACATTTTGCTGAAACAACTGCTAGCTGCACTTATTCAAGTTTGTACACTACACTTTCAAGTGGGATGGATGGCAAGGATGGTTATGATATCAAGTGTACGTGTCCCATTTCAGTAATGGATACTGGACTAATGAACCGTTTCTCCCATACGACAAATATGTAGCAGACGTTTTTTGGAAACTTTTTAACTCTTTCAGCGCCGAATTGTTTAAAGTAGACTCTTCCGTGTTCAAAATCGGGTATGTCTTTTTTCTCGATTTATGACAGTTTTGGACTATTTTGGTAACTAAAAGGCAAACAATGCTGATTTCAGGTGAGACAGCTCGTTACGAGCTGACTCACCTGAATCTGCATTGTTTGCAAAAACCTCAATATTGCCTGTGGCGCTGAAAGAGTTAAAGATACACTGAAGGAGTGTTGCCAGTCTTAGGTTGAGAAAACCTAGATGAGAATTAGATCCATATTTTACGAGTCCATTTTGGGTAATTGATATTTTACACATTAAAACGAATTTTACGGATCGAATACCCGCGTTTTATATCAAATCATCATGCATACTTAAAACGGCATATGTATCTTGTTCGTCTCTGTTGGTATATCGGGTGATGCAGAATCCGCCGTGGACGAGCGGTTAGCGTCGGGGATTTGGAACAGGGCGTCCCGGGTTCGATCCCAAGTCGCACCGCTACGGTCATGGTGGAGTGCCCTTGGGCAAGGTACATTTCCTCGCCTAGTACTGGTTTGTTTAAACAGGGATCATGAATAAGTGAACTGTCGCTGTGATATAACTGAACTAATATTTTAAACGGCCTAAAATCCCAATTAAACAAACAAGCATTTTCAAATGATATTTGACAATCAGCTTTCGGACATGTTTTCACTTTTAACTTTTAAAACGTTTAACTTATAAATATATTATAAATATTTTTTTGATAAATCGAAAATTTGAAATGAAGTCGAAGTCTGCCATTCTAATTGATGAATTTGGAATTTAAATCTAATGGATCATTCCACTAGATATGATACATCGACACTGATGATTAAATGTATAATTGAGCCGTGGCGCGAGAAAACCAACATTGTGGGTAAAGTATCGACCCTTATCAGCCTAAGCATGCCGCGCAGCCAATCCGGACAGACACTTTTCGCCTCTTGTGGATCTTCTGTTGAAGGAATCACTACTCTATACCTCTATCCCCCTGATACGGAATGTGTCGTTCCGGATTAGATTGCGCATACTGCACAGACTGATCTGGGTCGATACATTACGCAGAGACCATAATGTTGGTTTTCTCGTGGAACGGCTCATATATTTATGAATATATTGTACGATCATTTTAGTTTACATTTATCTGTAAGTTCGTTGAAATGTTATTTGTTTCTTGTTGTTATTTTCCCCTTCAGAAAAATATTGATACATTGAAATCCCCTGTGTATAGGGCAATACAATTATTGTATTGTATTGTTAGAAATCGACAATAAAATTGTGAGATTAAAGCTAAATGCAGACACATATATGGTTGCAAAACTGCTTCTTGTATAATATCTATTCTTTTCTGCTTTTAAAAGCCATGGGGATTTTAAGAATGCTTAAACTTATCATTAACAGCTGTCTTTTTAAATCTGAAAATGTCATTTTTACTCTTCAGGTTATTTTGTTTTAACAAGTAGACCTAACGAACATTAAATTGCATTTCAACAAAAACAACAAGTCTTTTGTTAAAATATTTGTTTAACTTTCCGACGCCAAATTTACGGATTGTTGATTGATTGTTTGCTGTTTTACGCCGCTTTTAACAATTGTTCAGTTATATCACAGCGTGTCCATGGTAAGTTAGCAGGTTACTACTAACCCCGCAAACCTGAGCGCCAAGAAGGTATAGGCCATTACTAGCATATTTGTTATGACACAACAAATACGGAACTCTCAGAAAAAATGTGTTTTTTTTTTTTTTCCTTTTGACAACGATCACAATCTAATTAATAAATTATCTTGTTTCGACATCTACTCTAATAAACTTTAGGTTCATTCTAACAACAGTTTTATGGTGGTGGCCTTAATCAAATCGCTTTTTATAGCAGTTTCCATCGGGGGCACTTTTATACCCATTCGACTAGTTCCTTCACTACTCCAGAAGGTTCTAAAGCGTTTTATTATCGAATATTATTGCACTATAACTGTATTTTGCGGTAATCACATTTCAGTATGTTTTAGCAAAATAACTCGGGGTTTTTTGTTACGAGTGGCATAGCTAAAGATGAACAAATGTTACTTTTTCGTTAATGGTTTCCAAATGCGTCAATTGAAAAACGTCTGTAAATCTCTTCTGGGAGAGTGAAAGCGTTAACTGCATCCATATGTTAAGGCTCAGACGGACGCTTAGCAGAAGAGGCCAGACTGCTCTATCTCATCATCGACATGTCGTAAACAGGGATCCGCTTTGTGGCACTTCAAAAACGCAAATGTCGTAAAATATGATGACCGCTTAATGCAGCAATGGGAAAATGCATTTTATGTCCATCGATTTCCCGCGTGCTTGGTTTATGAGGTTATAAAAAAGATTTGTTCATACCAGTTTATGTGAGCTTGCCGAGATAACGTCGACCCCCCTTTCGGGGTTTTGGAATATGTTTTAGTTTATGTACGAGATGGACATAACAGATATGACATTCAATGTAACCGTTAATCAAAATAAATGTTAACCCTTTCCCATAGACAACACACTTGCAACAGACGACGATTATTTATTTGTTTTCACAAAACCATAGGAGTCTGGCACGCTATTAAAAAATGTAAACTCTACTTTATATACAAGAGTTGTTGCAAGATGCAGCAATTGGATGTTAGCTCGGGAATCAGCATTGTATGGCTTAAGAAATACTGTACTGTTTGATTCGATCAACACGAAACTCGCTTTTAAATATATGATATAAATATATGATAACAATAGTTTTTTAATTAAATACGTAAAACGAAATAAAAAAAAAAAAAACTTTTCCCAACACGAAACCCGCTTTTAAATATATGATATATATAAATATATGATAACAATATTTTTTTTTTAGCTAAATACGTAACGAAAACAAAACTTTTCCCAACCTGTTGACCTCGATCTCCCAAAATTATTGTAAACATCTGTCTGCACATGCACGTCCTTTTGCCCCCCTTAATATATTATTAAAATCAATAATTTAGCACAATAACTTCCCATTGATGTTACATAGACTCCGCTCTGGTATACTGCTTGTGTTCAGTTGTGTGACTTCGGGTCGAAGTCACGATAAAAGAGGGAGAAATGTAACGGGAACGGGGTATAGGTATAACTATCACTTCTACAGCCTTGCTGTGGAAGCCGGCTTTTATAGCGACGTTGGTAGAGTGGTTGACCTTTTCGTAAAGTTAAGCAACGTTCATCGCGGTTAGTGCCTGGATGAGTGACCCGCGATGGCTTAACGCCGGTACACATTACACTATGTTTTTAATTTACATTTTAATTATAAAAAAAACCTACTCGCATATAAATAGACTGGTTCACTTATCTTAAAGAAATATCCGAGAACTGAAGGTAATATACGGCGTATGCGCGATCAAGACGAATAACGCAGCGCATGCGCAAGCCCATTGCACCAGTGGTAGATCTAAACGCAACCAATATATGCACCCGCTTAATAATAGAGTGTACATTGTTTAATAGCGTGAACACTTTGTGGCTAAAGGAGAAAATGCTTAGTATGAGACTTTCCTCCTTTTTATGTCTCCCCCATTACATGGGGGTGACATATTGTTTTTGCCCGTTCCGTCCGTCCTTCCGTCCGTCCTTCCGTCCTTCCGTCCTTCCGTCTGTCACACTTGTTTCCGCTCAATAACTGAATAACGTTTAGGCTTAGGAACTTTATACTTGGTATGCAGGTTGGTCATGACCAGTAGCTGACCCCTATTGATTTTGATAACAGAAGGTTAAAGGTCAAGGTCATGGTGACCTTGTGAGGTAAAAAATGGTTTCCGCTCAATAACTGAAGAACGCTTTGGCTGAGGAACTCCATACTTGGTATGCAGGTTGGCCATGCCTAGTAGAAGACCCCTATTAATTTTGAGGTCAGTATGTCTAAAGTCAAGGTCACAGTGACAATGAGCTGATAAATAGTTTTTGCTTGGGCCCAGGAACTTCATACTTGATGTGCAGGTTGGTCACCACCAGCAAATGACCCCTTTTCATTTTAAGGTCACTAGGTCAAGGTCACAGTGGTCAAGGTCACATCCGTCACACTTGTTTCCGCTCAATAACTGAAGAACGCTTGGGCATAGGATCTTCATACTTGGTATGCAGGTTGGTCATGACCAGTAGATGACTCCTATTGATTTTGATGTCAGAAGGTCGAAGGTCAAGGTCATGGTGACCTTGTGAGGTAAAAAATGGTTTCCGCTCAATAACTGAAGAACGCTTGGGCCGAGGAACTCCATACTTGGTATGCAGGTTGGCCATGCCCAGTAAGTAGAAGACCCTATCAATTTTGAGGTCAAAGTCAAGGTCACAGTGACCTAGAGCTGAAAGGTCACAGTGACAATGAGCTGAAACATTGTTTTTGCTTAATAACTGTAGAATGCTTTGGCCATGGAAGTTAATACTTGGTGTGCAGGTTGGTCACCACCAGTAGATGACCCCTATTGATTTTGAGGTCACTAGCTTAAAGGTCAAGGTCATGGTAACCTTCAGCTGAAAAATGGTTTCCTCTCAATAACTAAAGAATGCTTATGTTGAGGAACTTCATACCTGGTGTGCAGGTTGGTCCTAACCAGTAAATGACCTTTATTGAATTTGTTTGATTTTGAGGTCACAAGGTCAAATGTCGAAGGTCACGGTAACCTTCAGCTGAAAAATGTGTTTTACTCAATATCTCAAGAACGCTTATACCCAGAAACTTCATACTTGGTGTGCAGCTTGGTCCTAACCTGTAGATGACCCCTATTGATTTTGATGTCAGTAGGTCAAGGTCGCGGTGACCTTTGGCTGAAAAATGGTTTCCGCTCAATAACTGAAGATTGCTTGGGCCCAGGAACTTCATACTTGGTGTGCAGGTTGGTCACCAGCAGCAAATGACCCCTATTGATTTTGAGGTCACTAGGTCAAAGACCAAGGTCATGGTAACCCTCAGCTGAAAAATGGTTTCCGCTCAATAACTGAGGATTGTCACTGTTGCTTCATCTCCAGTCCAAAACTAAAAAAATCATCTCCATCATTTCTTTTCCTCCCCTACGACCACACAAATGGGGAGACAAGCGCTTTTTCAAAAAAGCAATCTCTAGTTTCATACTGTTTTAAAAGTCTGCTACTGTAAATGCGTCTGCAAGTGGGAAAGGGTTAATATGCATTTGTTTACTTAAAACGCAGGTTTTGCCAAATGACAGTTGTACATTAAGTCATGCTCCACGAAGATTGTTTAGTTTATTGATATGAGCCGTTCCACGAGAAAACCATCACTATGGGCTATGCGTAATGTATCGATCACGATAATCCTGCGCAGTCCGCGTAGGCTGATCCGGCCGAAACATTCCGTCTCAGGGGGATAGAGGTATAGAGTAATGATTCCTGAAACAGAAAATCCACGTGAGGCGAAAAGTGTCTGTCCGGACTAGCCTGCGCGGCATGCTCAGGCTGATCCGGGTCGATACTTCGCGCAGAGTCCACACTGTTGGTTTTCACATGGAACGGCTCCATTATGGTTGTAAGAAAATTACCAATCGACCACAAAGGAAGCTCTTCTAAAGAGAGTCCTCTGCTTTGAAAAAACGTCTGTGCTTAAAATAATATTGTAATAAAGTAAAATATTGTCGGAAATTTAAGTTTAGCCAGAGACATATAAAGGGAAATAACTTTAATTTGTTCCAAATATTTGGGACACTATTGTCAACGGCAATTTAAGCGCAATAAGCCAATAGACAAGACAATAATTTTATTCACGTAAACAATGCAGTTTCTTGTCAATGTGTCAATTAATACAAATATAAACAAACATTTAAATTTTAAAAATGGGGAAAGAAGCGCACAGATACCATCAGAAGGGAGCTCTCATTGTCTAAGGTACGAAGGGACAGTTGGCTCTTTATCCTTAATTGAAACAGTCTGAATTCCTGGATTATCCAATTTAAGAATTAATTCCATGCTTTTCAAAGGATTCACGGGGCCCGATAGGCCCGGCGGCTATACAGGGACAAAAAAGGGACCAGGGAGGGATGCAATTAGGGAGTTAATGATTTTCATTTCACTGGCTTCTGGATGGTGCTTGAAAATGTTCCCATGCATTATTAACCCTTTCCCACACGCTGATAAAATGTGTGCACATTTGCAGAAAATGCTTTTTAAAAAACTGTATTGACAAACAATGTTTATTTGTATATACATTTCCCCCTGTTTACTAAGTGTTCTGCAGCAATTTGGTTGTTTTCGGAAAATTGGCTAAAGTTCTTTAAAAATAATGTCGTAAGGTTCTTGTCTAAAAAACAAAATTGTTCTTAACATAATTAGAGAAGTCGTAAATAGTATAGAAAGTTTGAAAAAATATGGATATATGAAATGGAAATGATATATTGGCATAACGGCTACACGTCCAGTTTTTGTCAGAAGGTGCAGTTATTCGGACGATGAGGACTCTGGTGAAACTATACGGAGACACACGCACACCTGAATATTCACTGTACGGAGACACACGCACACCTGAATATTCACTGTACGGAGACACACGCACACCTGAATATTCACTGTACGGAAACACACGCACACCTGAATATTCACTGTACGGACACATACGCACATCTGAATGGTCACTGTACGGAGACACACGCACACCTGAATATTCACTGTACGGAGAAACACGCACACCTGAATAATCACTGTACGGAGACACACGCACACCTGAATATTCACTGTACGGACACATACGCACATCTGAATGGTCACTGTACGGAGACACACGCACACCTGAATATTCACTGTACGGAGAAACACGCACACCTGAATAGTCACTGTACGGACACACACGCACATCTGAATGGTCACTGTACGGAGACACACGCACACCTGAATAGTCACTGTACGGAGACACACGCACACCTGAATATTCACTGTACGGAGACACACGCACACCTGAATATTCACTGTACGGAGAAACACGCACACCTGAATATTCACTGTACGCAGACACACGCACACCTGAATATTCACTGTACGCAGACATACGCACACCTGAATAATCACTGTACGAAGACACACGCACACCTGAATAATCACTGTACGCAGACACACGCACACCTGAATAATCACTGTACGGAGACACACGCACACCTGAATATTCACTGTACGCAGACACACGCACACCTGAATAATCACTGTACGCAGACACACGCACACCTGAATAGTCACTGTACGCAGACACACGCACACCTGAATAATCACTGTACGCAGACACACGCACACCTGAATATTCACAGTACGGAGACACACGCACACCTGAATATTCACTGTACGGAGACACACGCACACCTGAATATTCACTGTACGCAGTCACACGCACACCTGAATATTCACTGTACGCAGACACACGCACACCTGAATATTCACTGTACGCAGACATACGCACACCTGAATATTCACTGTACGCAGACACACGCACACCTGAATATTCACTGTACGGAGACACACGCACAGCTGAATAATCACTGTACGCAGACACACGCACACCTGAATATTCACTGTACGGAGACACACGCACACCTGAATATTCACTGTACGCAGACACACGCACACCTGAATATTCACTGTACGGAGACACACGCACACATGAATATTCACTGTACGCAGACACACGCACACCTGAATATTCACTGTACGCAGACATACGCACACCTGAATATTCACTGTACGGAGACACACGCACACCTGAATATTCACTGTACGCAGACACACGCACACCTGAATAGTCACTGTACGCAGACACACGCACACCTGAATATTCACTGTACGCAGACATACGCACACCTGAATATTCACTGTACGCAGACATACGCACACCTGAATATTCACTGTACGCAGACATACGCACACCTGAATATTCACTGTACGCAGACACACGCACACCTGAATATTCACTGTACGCAGACACACGCACACCTGGATATTCACTGTACGGAGACACACGCACACCTGAATATTCACTGTACGCAGACATACGCACACCTGAATATTCACAGTACGGAGACACACTCACACCTGAATATTCACTGTACGGAGACACACGCACACCTGAATATTCACTGTACGCAGACACACGCACACCTGAATATTCACTTTACGCAGACACACGCACACCTGAATATGCACTGTACGGCGAAACACGCACACCTGAATATTCACTGTACGCAGACACACGCACACCTGAATATTCACTGTACGCAGAAACATGAGGACCCCGAATCGCCAGACATGACTCGAAAATATCCGCACATTGCGAAGTTATGTCTTAATTATGGTGTCTATGGTGATTTGTTTAACCAGGCATACTTTTTTCAGGCTCACTCTAACTCTTTCACTGCCAATTTCCACAAAATTGACTCTTCCGTGTTATAGATTGGACTACTCCATTGTTCGTCCAACAGGCATTTAGTAAAATTGAATGTCTAAGTGGCAAACAATGCATATTTCAGGAGAGACAGTTCGTTATGAACTGTCTCACCCGAATCGGCTTTATTTGCAAAAGTCTTTAATTGCCCATCGGCAGCGAAAGGGTAAACTCATCCAACATACAACAAATCTTTGATTGATTGATTGATTGATTTGGGTTTAACGCCGTTTTTAACAATTTCTCGGTTATATCACGGCGGCCAGTTCACCTACTCATGCATTTCGAAAGGGTTAACTCATCCAACATACAACAAATCTTTGATTGATTGATTGATTGATTTGGGTTTAACGCCGTTTTTAACAATTTCTCGGTTATATCACGGCGGCCAGTTCACCTACTCATGCATTTCCCGGTTTTCTGACACCCGTACTCCACACAATAATCTTCCCAAGCAACTGGCTGCTTTTCCACATAGACTTAGCCCATTGGTGGAAGACGAATGACGCATGTCGCATTGACTTTTGTCAATCGTCGGAAAGAAAGTTGGCCGAGCCGGGATTCTTCGAACTTACAACCCCTGGATTGACAGCCCGTGTCGCTACCGACTGAGCTACCGGGGCTCGGCACAAAAACATCCCGGCAAAATTGTCAAAATTATCAATAAGTGAAATTATCGTTACTAAATAGAATTGAAAACATTGTGGAAAACATTGTGGCATTGTTATAACGAGCTGTCTCACCTGAAATCTGCATTGTTTGGCTGTGAGTTATAAAAATATTCCAAAAATCCTATAACATGAAAATAGAGTCGTCCGAGTTTGAACATGGAAGAGTCTACTTTAAACAATTCGGCGATAACGGCGTTCCCTGGATAAGTCACCAGTTCCACTGCTCCGTTTATCCTGACATATGCAAGTCAGTCGTTATTCTTACCCGGCAACCCTGAGCGCCAATGAGGGCAGCCATTACTACCATTTATTAAAGTCTTTCGTATAACCCGGCGGGGGATCGAACCCGCGACAGCCCGCACCGAGGCGGTGAACTGTTTCCATTCCAGTCTCAGTGGTGGTGTTTTAGCTAACATAAGTTTCATTCTTTTCAGAGGTCGTCTGCTGCATAAAGCGAATGGATTACGATTAGTTTAAAAGCAGAAATCTCAGTGCGTTACATCAATGTATGTGGTAAAAGTGAAACTATGTAGGAGTACAACAAATGAAAACAGTGTTTCTTTCATATCAGATGTGGATTGAAAAGACAACATACTGTTTAACCTTTTTTCCACATACAACACATCTGCAGCAGACGACTTTAAAAATGTCCACTTAAAAATATGGAAAATAAATAGAATTGTTGGCATAGTTTACTGAAAACAGTTGAACACTTTGTGGCAAAAGAAGAAATTGCTCGTTTTGAGCAATTTCTTCATTTGTCACAACAGTTTTCAAAAGTCGTCTGCTGCAGAGGCGTCAGGAAGCGTCTATCTGTGGTAAAGGGATAAGGCACTGTAAGCGGTCATCTATCTCGTCTTTATAACTGTTTTCTGTTCTTGATCTTTTTTAAGAGGTTTATGGCAACCCCTGCTGATTTACCAAATAAAAATTGCTGAAATCATCACGTAGATATAAAAAGATTGAAACCGTCAAAGAAATGATACGGAAAATCTCCCTAATTCCCTGGTGTAATGCAGGCTTTGTTGGCTAGCAATTAGAGGGGATTTTCCAAGTGAATAAGACCGAATTTTTCCGCATGGAAAAAGAAGATTACGGTGACAAAAGAAGGTATCCAATGGACCGAAAAGTTTCGTTGTCGGCTCCCAGAGAAATCTGCTTCAAATCCTCTGCTCTTTCCAGAAATATAAGAACACCGGTTAGATTGTCAATATGTTAAACATGCTTGTTGAATGAACGCTTATTATTATTCTGAATATCTTCATACTATTTTGATAAACTATTTGAAATTTATATTTAGCTTTAGGTATTACCGGAATTGTTGTTCTAGGCTTTCGTTGTTGGTTATGTTCGGATAAATTCCTGTAATTCAGGGTGCGTATTGTGTGAAGGATAGACCTAATCACGGATGCCACCTGATAGGCAAGTATTTAGCATATGACAATAGAAGCGCCAATCACACTGTCAAAAATGTAATCTTGTTTCACGTCCAATTTGTATGACCATACATCTACCCTAGTCATCCTAGGTGACAAAAGCATACTTACCATTAAGGTTCCCTTTAAGATTTTCAATGGGAATATAGTGGATACCCATGCCTGAATACGATTATAATAATTGACCCGTGCTCCAAGAAAACCTTCATACGCGTATGTTTGAGAAGTGGAGATAAAGATCTGCATTCGCAGCCATTTAACCTGATTCAAATGCGCAAAGTTTTTTCAGAGGTTTATTGTTTATGTGCGCAATGTTTTTTCAGAGGTTTATTGTTAATGTGTTATGGGTTCTGTCGCTTTGTTGGAATTGTGTCTATGTAGTTTTCAACTATGGAACGACGTGTCCTGTGTAATTTACCAGTACTACCGGTAGTACCGGTAGAACTTTTTCTGCCATTGATACATTACTATTCCCAAAACTCTAAACGCCAAGCGGAAAAGTAATTACGACCGGAGATCGAACCTGACCTACCGCGCTAACTAACAAAACACCTAGACAGTCCAGACGTTTCTTGAACCCTCTTTTGACTGATTAGATTAACTTGACTTATTTATTTTTACATCGATTGCGAAAAAAGCTTTCAGCTTATATTAATTAACCTCGCAGTCAGCTTCCTGGAGACTAAAGCAGTACTCGCGCCTTTTGCGTGGAAATATCCCAAATGCAAGACCCGCTTATCACGACGGGATTCGAATCCGGGACCTTTGGTACGAAAGGCCGACGCTCCACCTCTTCATCACTGTTTTCAACTTTGACTGATTGACGAACAGTATAGTAACCTGGTCAAACTGCAGGGATTTATTCTGCTCGCAAATGACTTGTTTGCGCTGCTAATATTAACCCGGTGTGCGTTTTTTGACGGGTTTGTAGCTGCTGGCTCTTGAAAACATATCGGGAAAAAAATGCTCATCTTAATTAAGACTATTCTACAATTTAGCTCGGATGTCTAAAGATTTCCCCCCATATATAACTCCCCTAAAACGATTTAAAAGTCGTCTGCTGCAGCTTTCTTGTAGAAGCGGGAGAAGCGTTAAAGCAGACCTCACACACGCATGGAATCTTTCCAAAAGATCTTTACACTCTGAAAGCTTTTTTTACGACAACACACATGCAGAGCAAGAGAACTCTATCAATACTAAATTACTGGTTAAATTAGGTTGTCAGCTACAACAAAACACGCATCATATTGCGCAGAATGCATCTGACATGAATGACACAGACTGATCTACATATCTTGCTCGATCGTTTTGCTCTGTACTGGAAAAATCCATGTTTCACCGCTTCCCTGATACAGTCGGCATTTTGAGTACATCTTTCATAACGCGTCTTTAATTTACCCTTTCCCTTATATAGACGCTTTCTGACGCCTCTGCAGCAGACGGTTTTTTGAAAACATAGTGACAAAAGAAGAAACTGCTCAAAACGAGCAATTTCTCCTTTTGATACAATGTTTTCCACTTTTAGTCATAGGTAATCAATTCAATTTTAGAGATTTTCTATGTTTTGACAAAATATGTTCAAAGTCGTCTGCTGCGGAATTGTCGTATGAGGGAAAGGGTTAACCCTTTACCACAAACATACATGTTCTGACGCATTTGCAGTAGACGATTCTGAAGCAGTGTAGAACAAGTATAAATTGCTCATAAAGAGCTATTTCTTCTTTTTCAATAATGTTTTCAACTTTTATCAGTAATCATATTTTAATTCATAGATATTCTCAATACTGTAGTTTGTCAGTCGTTCATTGCAGATTTGTTGCCTGTTTGAAAGAAAGGGTAAATATAGACCGAATGGATATTTGAATTGCAAAGGATGAACATATGGTCTAACAATTACGAATTCATTTGCATGGGTTTTTGTGTGTGTGTGTGTGTGTGTGTGTGTGCACGTTCCTTTCAACTACGGCAATCATATCAATCTATTTTGCAAAATATGCAAATTAATATGTCACTTAGTTATGAATTTATAACGAACACATCGACACGTTTGGGCCGCTCCTCACAAGAACTGACCGTCGTAACATGGCGACCAGCGATGATCAAGATTAAACTGAGCTTATGCGCGGTCTGATCTGTATCTTCGCTGTTTGCAATATATTGGTCCATCCAAGCTGCAAGTATCTGTTGAACGGATTTGACCAAAATAGGAATGTATAAGCATGTAATTTGGATCGTAATTATCATATGTTTAAAAACATTAAAAGTTCGTGTATTATATGACGTGGGATATTTCTATAGCGCGTACTCAATGCGGCATGTGGCTGGTGAAACGTATTATAATTAGACCACCTTGACTTTTATACGGATGCAATGTTGGTGGTATCAAAATTGTGTTGCTTGAATGATGCTTTACAACTCTTTAAACACTACTGTAGTTACATTACAGCGTTTCCTGAGAATATTACTTTTACTACCGTGCCTCTAATCCTGACACCGGGAAATTAATCGTATTCATGATTGCCAAAGGAATCCGCCGTGGCCGAGTGGTTAGCGTCGGAGATTTGGAACCGGTCGTTCTAGGTTCGATCCTAGTCGCGTCGCTCATGGCGAAGTGTTGTTTGTCAAGGCATTTTTCCTAGCCCTTTACTGATTGTTTACAAAGGGATCATGAATAATTGAACTGTCGCCGTGATATCACTGAAATAATGTTTAAAACGGCGTAAAACCGCCAATAAAACGTTTTCTTTTTATGTACGACACCACTGTAAACCCCCGTTTGCTGAAGAATGGAAAAGTACAAGTATCCTGTTCAAATGTGGTCTTAAAGGGACTGAATCCCATATGAGAAGAAAGCGAAAAAAAAAAGAAAATTGTTAAAAATTGCTATTACCTTGATGTTTTTGCATGTAAGGCATTGCGATTTGCTGACTGATGTACTACAATATATGCACACTATTAATACTGCGGAGATATTTCGTTATTTTGCATTGTAAAATCTACTGGGTTAGTAACCCAGTAAATCTAAAAATATCGCTGTATATTTATCACGTGATCACTACAACCGAATTGACAATCTCCTTCCTAGGGTTGTTGTTCCTTACACTCACGCATACATGAATGTAATAAGTCGATAGTGTTAGAGAATGCCGAATTGAATCCACAAATTCAAATGAGCAAGAGGAAATTCCACGGTATTTTTAACTGGGAAAACACGGAGCGGACGGTTTTTTAACTGCTTATTTCCTATGAAATAATGAAAAACAAGACTTGTACGACCTTCTACAACATTCCGTTACATATATATCGACGTATTTTGGATTAATTAGAATAAGTATAAAATATAACGATTTTGGATCATTATGGTGTTCAGTCCCTTTAATGTACAATATCCATAATGAGCTCGGTTATTTTCGTATGAAGGCGAAAGAGATCGGTATTGTTCGTGGGCTTGCCGGCATAGTCCACGCCAATCGGGGATATATTACGACTTCGGACGGACATCACCGAGCCAACTTAACGTTAAATACAGTACCGACGTCATCATGACGGAAATCACATATCCGATTTTGGGTGTTTCTTCGTTAAAACAACGTTTCTTAACTCGTTCACAGATATATCGACGACATTCTTCTTCGGGACGAATGTTGTACGGAGTGCTGGTGCGAGAAGGCCAGAAATCGCACATATATTTTGAACTGGACGCCGTGATAAATCAGAGTTCTAGATAAGGGGCGTTTTGCATGTTCTAAAATCCTTATTTGACCCTGAAACCCTATGTTGTTGGTTACTCAAAAGAATCGTCTCAGTGAGACGATTCTTTTGAGTACCTAGAGCATACGGATAAGTTGGATTATACGAGAGATAGTGTAGGGAAAAGAGCTGAATACCCCTCTTTATCTGGACCTCTGATAAATTACAAAATAGTGTTAAAACGGCGTTATAAGAGTAGCCTCTCTGGTTTTACTCCATTTTTCACCAACACTTGAATGCATCGTTTATGAATTCGGTCGTTTATCCCTTTCCGTCATGCTACAATTCAATATAACAGACGATTGTGATAACATGCAGCCAACCCTCTGAACAAAGCATTATAAATGAAAGTATAATTGGTTTAAAGAGTTGAAAAATTATGGCCAAGAGAAAAAAAAATCATTATGAGCAATTTCTCCTTTTTTTACAACGTTTTCAAAAGTCGTCTGCTGCAGATGCGTCAACATGTGACAACAGGTGAGAAAAGGATACCTGATTATTGATAAAAACGACACTATTTTCAACTAACATATTGAAAATTCGCCAGATATTCTGCCTTTCTACAATATACAGATCGTCAAAGGGTGGCCAGTACTGAGAAAGGCTGACCAATCGATCCTTTTATTCCAAATTACACGAGCTGTGTATCTCATAATCTATCCCTGTCATCGTACGGCCTCATAATTTCAAAATCCCCGGCCTTCAAAACAAAGAAATACGTATTTTATTGCCTGGCCTGTAATGATTCCGCCATGTTAGTATCCGAGACAACGACCTTGAACAAAAACTGCACGTGATCGGTGTCTTTCCCTTTGATTGGTCAGTGGTAATATTTATCGACAAGAGTTACGACCGATGCAAGTGACCAAAGCTTAGTTAATACCACAATAAATCTTCTTCCACACTTCACACTGAAATTTATTTATAGGACATGCTAATAAGGGAAATACAAATTAATTCCAATTTATTGACATACCAATATCCTTTTATCTTCGACCGAAGCAAAAAGGACAACTGTATTTTTGTTATTATTATTTACATATATGGAAACATACAATTGAGGTAACAGTTCTTAAGTATGTTTTAATTTCTCCCGAATCGATAGGGTAGAATATTAATTTGTCGCGTCAGACAAAAATGTCATAAGCTTAAACGCCGAAAGTGAAGACTAATGGGAACGCTTACATAATTATGTATGTAGTATATTCGCAACATTTCGACATCCATACAAATGTAATAGAGACATATACGCAGTATCAAACAAAAACAATTGATCGTGTTAACAAGCTTAACTAAACTGAATAGATACTGGTTAAATAGAGTTGATTGACACTTTCCATCGTACACCATATCTGCAGCAAATGACAGATGGGAAATATTTATAAATGACAATCTAATTAACAGCTATAGTTGAAAACATTGTGGGAACAAGATAATTTTTTCAATATCAGCATTTTTCGATTTACCACAATATTTCAACAGTCATCTGCTAAAGATAAGTAATAATTCGTCTTCAAGTAGGAAAATGCTATGTGACCATATTACACGTGACACGGTTCTTATCCCACAATGGCCAGCACTTGACAGCAGACGACATCGACTACAGCGTCATGTTTCAGCAGACGACATTAAAACAGTAGTTGGATTACCTTGGATAACACCGTCCAGGTGATAAATCAACATATTAATTTGTTTTCTGACATTAAATTGGTTGTTTGGAGTTCAATGTTTCGCCAAGCCATCTGTACCCCTCACGTATTTCCAGTATAGCTATATACAGAAATCAATCGAGTTTAATCTGTTTACTAAAACAGAAATAATTTACCGCCGACCGAAATCTATGGGACGTTTGTGTATTGGGTTTTACGCCATTTTCAGCATTAAATCAGTTATATCCCTGGGTAAATGAACCAGTACTAGGCTATGCAATGTGCCTTGCCCGTGGACTCATTCCACCATGACCACCGCCACTGGGGATCGAACTCGGAGCGCCCGGTTCCAAACCTCCGACGCTTACCTCTCGGATACGACAAAATAGGAAGATGGTATTGTTCAAAATAAGAAATTTCCTTTTTATTTTCCAGTGTTTTCAACTCAGTAAAGAAACTGTTTTTCGGGATATTATCCTTTTACGTAAAGTTCGGAATGAAGAATGCTTTTGCACAGGCTTGGCGGAGTCTACACTGATCGCATATGCAACAAGACCGTTAATCCGTAAATCGCCTTATGTCGGTCATATATATCAATACAATACAATACAATACAATACACTTCATTCGTACATAAAAAGTTACCGGCCCATTTGAGATATCATCCGTGATGTTTATCATAACTAGAACGCAGTGTGTACAGTGTACATGTATATGCGTACGATTCTAAAATGAGGTTCGAGTATTTTAACCACGTACGTAATACACGAAAAAAAGTTCGTTTAATGAGAAACGTGTATGTAAACAAAAGACTGTTCCTCTAACAGCACCTTTGTCTATGAAATAATAAAACTATGTTATTTAATTGTGTAACAAGAGAGCAACAATTGCCCTGGATCGCTCACCTGAGTTATATAATTTCAGTGATTACTTTGAGAATGCTTGATATAAAGTTTCATCCCAGTTGACTAACTGGTTACATATGAGAATATGTTGACGGATGGACGACTGACGAAGGACGACGGAAAAAGGACAAAAGGGGATAAAAATAACTAACTAACTTCGTGTTTAGGTGAGCGTAAAAGCGAAATAACTTCTGAAGTGCTATATTTCTCGTAAAACAAACAAAAATCAGATCTACAGTTTCACGTTAAACCATGTATGAAATTTCTAGAAACTTACATATGCTATTATACATATTATTCAAATGCTATATCCGTTTACACGCAATATGCGCCTTCAACATGTTCGAGCCCCATTAGCGTATTCGATAGCGACGCGGGCTGCCACTTGGGGGGCTTGTGAGTTCGGATCCGAGCTCGGCCAAGATTCTTTCCGACGTTTGACAAAAGTCACAGAGACATAGATCATGCGACATCCACCATCGGGCTCAAAGTCTATGGGGAAAAGCAGTCCGTTGCTAAGAAAGTATTTTGTGTGGAGTACTGGTGTGAGAAAGTTAGGATTTTCCTTCCCACACCACCATTATTGTTCAAAGCTTAATTTAGCATTACTTATCTGTTTATTATTTACATTACATTGAACTTAGATGTAAACATATTAATCTGCATGTGTGTATAATTATATCTACCCTATTGTAATTATAATCTTGCACAGGATACGAATTTAATGCGCTAGAATTAGCTTCCATTCCAATCGTCTTGTGTTCAAAATATGTTGTAAATCCTTGAAATAAAATATGTTGGAAATCCTTGAAAAAAATATGTTTAAACTAGAAACCCAGGAAACCCATGAGTATGTGAACTGGCCGCCGTGATATGACTAAAAGAATGTTGAAAACGGCGTTAAACCCAGCTCAATCAATCATCTCCGAATCTCGGCACAGAAGCATCGCATCTGGAAAATGCAAATACCAAACGGAAGGCATGTGCGACAAGTGTAGATCCGCGCACCTTGATCTGGATCTACACCGTTTGTCAATAAGTCAATGATGGGTATCAAGAAACCTCTGAAAGTAGTTTCCAGTTTGATCCTTTAATATAGCTGCGCAGGCAGATATTTCTCTTCACTTGTAATAATTACGCCAATGTTAGTTTTCACAGGGCACCGCCCAAAAGAAAATATCATGCGAATACCAATCAAAGTCGATCAACGTTCAGGTATATGTTCTGCACTTTATAACCTAGCCTAGCTCGGACGAAAAACAAGTTGATTAATTTTGAATTATTTCCGACAACCTTGTCATCGTTAATGAGCTCAGTTGATCTTTCCTTCCCTGCATTTTCCGCAAGTTGGGCCTTGTTTATTGTTAACATGATATGGCTTATGTTTAAATAAAAAGAAAAAAGAAAAGCAAAATGCAAAATGCCCTCGCTGAACCTATGTGATATCTAGACTTCTTTATTTATTGAACTGTAATGCAATATTGTGTATGCCTGATACGTACTTTCCCCATGTATCAATGTACCCGACGTTGAGACGTCTTCTATAAAGTAGTCGATTCTTAACCCTTTCCCTCATACGACAATTCTGCAGCAGACGACCGTGAACAAAAAATGGTAAATTTCTATAAATGAATGGATAACCTATGACTAAAAGGGGAAAATATTGTGGCAAAAGGAGAAATTGCTCGTTTTGAGCAATTTCTTCTTTTCTCACTATGTTTTCAAAACGCCGTCTGCTGCAGAGGCGTCAGAAAGCGTCTATATGAGGGAAAGGGTTAATTTCATTTATTTCCTTCTAATTTTTGTGGAAATCCATATCAAAAAGTAATTAGCAATGAACGATTTCAAAGGCGAGAAGAAAATTAAACACTTGCTTCTTCTCGTCTACTACAGGCAAGCAGCCTCGTTCTAACAACTGCGACCATATGTTGGAATACCTTGGTCTTTATTCTTGTTTCCTATGATTTACGCATCCAGCCGACGCACAAAAACGCGCACTTCGTTCCCTTCCGGCGATATTAGAACTCGTGATTGAATAAGTTCATTAATATTGCAGATACCGATTCAGGCGATTATTTATCAGTTATAGAGAACCGTGGCAGCACAAATCAGAGTATTTATTTTAACAACGATCGGCGATGGATCAGACGCGACTATGCTATCGTACAGTCTCAGCAAATTCTTCACAATTCAAATACATATTTTATATCAATACACCCGTCATCTAATTAAAAACTAGTTAATCTAACTTTGTTCAAACCAGTTAATAACTATAATGCGGTTTTGTGTTATGCATACTGAGGGAAGATACAAAACTTATCCTGTTGGGATGACCTGGTTCCACTATCGATCACGGGGCCACACACACTGGTCTCTGGTGGGTACCAGCTATAACTGATCAACCAGAAAAAACACGATAGTTTCTATACTCAACCGTGAAATGGAACCAACCGTCTGCTGTAAACCCTGTATGGATCATTTGTGGAATGGACTTTTACTTTAAATGAATTTCGGTTAATTTGATTAATTTTCGATGTGTTAATTATAATATTAACTGTTTCCAAAGGCAAATAATGGATTTTGAAAACAATACAAAATCAGCAAAGACAGCTCGTAAGGAGCTGCCTCTCCTGAAATATGCATTGTTTGCCACTTAGACATTAAATTTCACTAAATTTCCTGTTGGACGAAAAATGGAGTGGTCCAATTTTCAACATGGAAGAGTCGACTTTGTGAAATTCGGCAGTGAAAGAGTTAATATGTAGAATTAATTTCGTATATATTGTTTATTGTGAATAATTCTTGCATGTGTATCGTCTTACCATATGTAGCTAACACATTTTATACACTACTGTTTGAATGAACACATACGAAAAATGAATATCGCCATCCAAAGGTTAAGTAAAGGAGAAAGCGAGACGGGCAGATAAACGGAAGACGGATGGACAGACAGACATAGACCAAAATGTTGCTATGGAACAAAGCTAGCAGTTGTTATTATGATAAACTAAATTACGTGGACATTTTACAGTTGCAATTGTTTTAAACAAAAATGATACATTTAAAAATATAATTCATATTTCCAATGTGCCTTAACCCTTTCCCTCATATAGACGCTTTCTGACGCCTCTGCAGACGGCTATTTGAAAACAAAGTGGCAAAAGAAGAAATTGCACAAAACGTGCAATTTCTCCTTTTGCCACAATGTTTTCCACTTTTAGTCATAGGTTATCCATTCAATTATAGAGATGTTCTACTTTTTTACAAAATATGTTCAAAGTCGTCTGCTGCAGAATTGTCGTATGAGGGAAAGGGTTAAATATTCGTTTGATTGGTTCTCGTATTTGCGATGATATTATAAATACTGTACCATATTTATTATTATTTTATCCGACTCGGAGTTCTTTGGAATCAGAGAATCACGTGAATTTCGTCATATGACGGTTTCGCGCCAAAAGGCTTCCTTTTTGGCTGCCTGCATTCTGTAACAATGTTTGTTTTTGTTCAACAATGATATCGCAATACTATTTTATCGTTGGGACTGGTTCCAGTCTAGATATGCGTGCCGTCGACTACAATTCAGATCACGGGTCAGGAATTGAATATTTTGCTCGCGTCTGACTATTCGTGGTCTTGTTGCATCTTGCAAACAGTGCCAATTTTGTTGAACTTCTGCACACACATAGCCTCACCAGAGTCTGCACTGTCATGCATATGTGTTAACCCAGATGTAAAGTGTATCAAAAGCCTAGAATATTAGTTATTCAATAATGATAATGTTATAATATTGTATCGTTAGGACTGGTTCCAGTCTAGGTATGCGTTCCATCGACTACATACAGCATGACGTAATTCCGATAACAAGTCGCTAATTGAATATAAGTCGCGTTCTGACTATTAGTGAATGGTCTTGTAGCATCTACGAACAGTTAAGATTGAGATAATCTTCCGCGCACACACGTAGTCTCAACAGAGTCTTCATTTTCTGTGTGTATGTAATTTACACACATGTTTAAGTTCTACCAAAAGCCTTGAATGGTTGTCAATTCAATTATGAGATTGTTATCATATTTTATCGTTCATGTTTATGGTTCATGTCTAGGTATGCGTTCCATCGACTAGATACAGCATGACTTAATTCCGATAACAGGTCGCTAATTGAATATAAGTCGCGTTCTGACTATTTAGCATCTACGAACAGTTAAGATTGAGATGATCCTCAGCACACACACGTAGTCTCAACAGAGTCTTCATTTTCTGTGTGTATGTAATTTACACACATGTTTAAGTTCTACCAAAAGCCTAGAATGGTTGTCAATTCAATTATGATATTGTTATCATATTGTATCGTTAGGACTGGTTCCAGTCTTCATATGCGTGCCATCGACTAGATACAGCATGACGTAATTCCGATAACAGGTCGCTAATTGAATATGGGTCGCTTTCTGACTATTATTGAATGATCTTGTAGCATCTACGAACAGTCAAGATTGGGTTGATCCTCTGCATACACGTAGTCTCAACCGAGTCTTCACTTTCCGTGTGTATGTAGTATACACCCAGGTGTAACTTCTACTGAAACCCAAGAGTTGTAGCGCCAATAGTTTCACAGCAATGACACCCATCTTCTGATCCGCCCCGGGGTTGGCACAGGACTCCTTGTTGCCCGACGCCACTTATACCATTCCGTAGAGGAATCCCGTCAAAACGCTGGACCGCCCATCCAGTGACAATTATATCCAAAATATCAACTATATGCTATGACTTTATTCCACACAGCAGTAACTACATCGTCTAACAAAATGAAAATATTTCTGTGTGGAATTAAACTAATGTAGAGTGCCTCAAGTCTTTTCTGGCATTATGAAATTCCGTCGACCACCAACCAACTTAGATGGAAAAGCAGACAACCAGTCGCGAACAGAATGATCAGAATCCGTATCATTCGTAACAAGATCTTAATTTCCCGGGGGTGGGGGCGAAATAAACGATAATTCGACGAATTGAACAATAAGTAACCCATGGGCAAATTTATATGTCATGATATCGTAACTAACTAACTTTGACGCTTCCGAACTTCTACCCACACGTAAATGGTACTGAAAAGGAACACACACTCTGATGTTCGGTCTTTCAATATACCGTTTAAATATATTATGATCCATTTTTGTGTTATATACTGATCCATAATAATTCAGAAATGAATTAGAGTTAATTATCTAGCATAATTCTTTAAAAGTTATTTTCTTTAAAAGTTATTTTCATTTAATATACACTGCAGTTTGCCTCTACAACGGAGCATAATGTCTGTTATCAATCACGAAATTAACTTGATCGCGGAACTCTGTCACTACGATTTTGTTTGCTTGTTTTATTGGAGTTTAACGCCGTTTTCAACATTATTTCAGTTATATCACGGGACAGTTCACTTTATTCATGATCCTTAGGTAAACTAACTTTGACGCTTCCGAACTTCTACCCACACGTAAATGGTACTGAAAAGGAACACACACTCTGATTTTCGGTCTTTCAATATAGCGTTTAAATATATTATGATCCATTTTTGTGTTATATACTGATCCATAATAATTCAGAAATGTGTCGTTAGAGTTAATTATCTAGCATATTTCTTTAAAAGTTATTTTCATCAAATTTTACATTTTTAATATACACTGAAGATTGCCTCAACACAGGAGCACAATGTCTGTTATCAATCACGGAATTAACTTGATCGCGGAACTCTGTCAATACGATTTTGTTTGTTTGTTTTATTGGAGTTTTACGCCGTTTTCAGCATTATTTCAGTTATATCGCGGCGACAGTTCACTTTATTCATGATCCCTGGGTAAACAAACCAGTACTAGGCTAGACAATGTGCATTGCCCAAGGGCACTCCACCATGACCTTCGCGTCGCGTCTGGGGATCGAACCCGGGACGCCCGGTTCCAGATCCCCGACGCTAACCACTTGAACACGGCGGATTCCTTGTCATTACGATAATACTTGTCTGAAGAGCATATTTTGTATATTAAGTACTTTACTGTACTCGCCCTTTACTTCCTAGTATTAACATTTCTCTAAATGATCGAATTGTATTTGGGGAATTTCTTCTGTCAATTCCGGATCCTGTTCCGTGTGTAACCCTGTATGTCGAGGTTGTTGGCATAAACATATAGTGTAGCTAGACGAACAGTGGTGAGTATGTACATGTAGTCGTTTGCTGTCTACTTAAAGCCAGCACCGAATATAATTCCCTTTTCCCCGCTACATTTTAATTACAGGGGCGTAGCTCCCTTTAGGCACTGTAGGCACCTGCCTATACATTTTTTCTCAAAATGCTCTAAGATAGACATCTGCGTAATGTATCGACCAGATCAGCCTACGCTGTCCGCGCAGACTGATCCGGCCGACACATTCCGTCTTAGGGTATAGATGTATAGAGTAGTTATTCCTGAAACAGAAAATCCCCAGGAGGCGAAAAGTGTCTATCCGGGTAGGCCTGTGTGGCATGCTTAGGCTGATCCGGGTCGATACTTTACGCAGAGTCTACAATGCTGATTCCCCCCCCCCCCCCCTCCCCCCCCCCCCCCCCGAGACGGCCTACACAATGATTATTGCAAAGCTACGCCCCTGTATTACATGATGTTCATTAGGTCATTGACCCATAACGATGGATTATATCTTGCTTTACGCACTATTTCACAGTAACTAAAGTATTTCACTGCCGAATTTCACAAAGTCGACTCTTCTATATCGAAAATTGGACCTCTCCATTTTTCGCCTTGCAGGACATTTGGTACAATTTTATGTCTAAGTGGCTAACAATACAGGTTTCAGGAGAGACAACTCAATACGAGTTGTTTCGCCTGAATTTGCACTGTGTACATAAGCCTTTAATTGCCCTTATACAGCCGTCACACCGGACTGGCGTCCCTACGGCGTCCTTACGGCGACCCAGGACGTGGAAGGGACGCCATGGACGCCGTAGGGTCGTGGTGAGAACGCATCAAGACGCCGTGGGGACCCCAAGGACGCCGAAGGTCGCAGAGCGACGGCGTTTACTTTGGACATGTTCAAAGTAAACGCCGAGGTTCGGCGTCCTGAGCGCGTCCTGGCTCAGGACGCCGTGGGATCGCCCTGAGGTCGCCATGGTCGCCGTAGCATCGCAGTAGGAACCCGAACAACGCCAAAGGAACGTAGTACAGACGTGGTATAGTCGCCATGTAAACGCGGAGAAAAGGATCGGGGGAACCAATGGCGACCTTACTGCGTCCTTACCACGGCTATGGGGTTCTTACCACGACCCCATCACGTCTATGGCGTCCTTACCGCGATGTCAGGGCGGATATTTCGGGATTTGAGCTATTGTCCGCGACCTTACAACGTTCTCAATGCGTCCCTGCGGCGTTAATGGCGTTTCTACGGGGAGCCTACTACGACTATTGCGTTTCTACGGAGTTTGCACTGCGTTCCTAGCGCGTTCCTACTGTTCGCCCTCGAAGAGCTATAAAACCCAATATTTCATCCTATCTTTATCAGTGTATTTCTCGTACTCACCATCATCAGGGCCGAATAAATGATGAACTTGCTCGCACTGCAACATATACTTATTGTCCAGCAGCAGCAGCAGGCAGATGATCATGTCATAGCTGTAAAACTGATCAGACGGCGAAGGAGAAGAAGGGCAAGGCTAAGAAGATGCTGGGTTAGACCATGGCTCGGTGATGTCCGAAGAGAACAGTTTGGCCACTTCAACCGCCTCATGCCTGAGCTGAGGTTTATACTCGCAGCGAGGACGCCGTTGGGTCGCCCTGCAGTCGCCGTGGGAACGCCATGCACGCGGTAAGGTCGTGGTAGAAACGCTAAGAACGCAGTGGGGTCGCAGTGGGGTCGCCGCTGATCGCCGTATGGACGCCGCAGTGACGCCGTGTAAACTCAATAGAAACTCCAAGGACGCAGTAAGAACGCGGTAAGGTCGTGTTGGGACCGCCGTGTACATACACAGATCGCAGAGCACAGAACTCCGGTGTGACGGCTGACTCGAAATCTGGATTTATTTTAGAAAAATCATTGGCGTTCTCAATGCGACCATCGGCGTTCTCCAAAATATGACAGTTTAGGACGCGGTAAGGACGCCAGTCCGGTGTGACGGCAGTATTAGCAGCGAAAGGGTTTATTCATCAAGTGATAATTGTAACTGCTACGTTGTCTTTTAACCGTCTCTATATACCTCCAGATAAAAAACTGTTTGCTTACATTCAAGATCGAAGACTTTGAAAATGGAAGTAATGTCGTTAACTCCTTGGCGTTCTGCAGTGCGGGGTTATTTAGCATTACGAATGACTAGCTGGTGTCAGGATAAATGGACCAGTAGTACTGGTAACTTACCCAAGAAACGCCAATATATAACTGGAGCATTGTTGAAAGCTGCATAAAACTACCATACACAAGTGAATACAAGTAAAAACAAGAAATAAGCTGAATAACTGTTTGTTTAACTGCAAGATCGAGATAAATTTCCCTTCGTTTACACCAAAGAAGCGTTGTTGTGTTTAAATCATGGCATAGAAGCTATAAATAACACTTTTCGGTGAGCCAGTTAAAAACATAAAGTGCTCTTAGACTGTCAGAAATAAACAATGATTCTGTATATAATTATTATGACAAGTATGCCAAACAAACTAATTAACCCTTTCCAACATACAATAAATCGGCTGCAGAGGACTTTGAAAGCGTCTCAACAACACCATGTAACAATTGGAACTTAATTTCTCCTTGCGCCACTATGTTTTCAAACTGCATCTGCTGCAGATGCGTGAAAAGGCATCTGCGTCTGGAAAAGTGTTAAGTCATCCGATATACGCTAAAAGCATACTGTCACAGTCCATCGATACCAACAGAACAAACAATACAGTGCACCATCGCGAAGGCAACATCTGGCGAAGGAACATAATTACAGCCGTCCTAGAGTGGGGTTTTTAAATACGTTATCCTGATTGAAACTGTTTTTGACGCATCTGAATAAATGCACCCTTGCTTTTCTCACCCTGCCTTTCCAATCCATCCCAAATATAACTGGGGTTTTTCCATACTGTTTCATTTTCTGCTCGTTAGAATATTGGAAAGTCTTAAACTTTCGCCAGATACAGATGTGCAGTTTTGAAAGGTTATCAACTGACTTATTGATTGATTGGGGTTGAACGCCGTTGTCAGCAATAATTCACTTATATTAAGGCGGCCAAATCACCTTCTCATGTGTTTCCTATCTTTCATACATCAGTTGTCCACACAACAGACTTTCCAAGCAACTGGCTGCTTTTCTACATAGACTGTTAGCCCATTGGTGAAATAGGAATGACGCGTGTCACAGTAACCTTTGTCAAACGACGATGAGAATATTGGCCGAGCTGAGGTACGAGCACACAACCCCTGGATCGACAGTCTGAGTCCATACTGACAGCTACCGGTGCTCGACCAACTGTGAAATATGTCTTCTCAAAATATGTGTCTACACTGAAGCCAAAGAGCTCTATTTTTTTCAGATTCCTGTGTCTTGTTCGTTCTAATATATATACCGCCTCGGTGGTGTAGTCGTAGAGTGTCCGCCTCTGGTGCGTGGTGCGTGATGTTGCGGATTCGATTCATTGCCTGGTCATACCAAAGGCATTATAAATGGTAGTAATGGCTGCCCTCTTTGACGCTCAGGGATGCGGGATTAGCATTACGACTGGCTGGCTGGTGTCAGGATAAATAGACCAGAAGAACTTGTAACTTACCAGGAAACACCAGGATATAGGGGGGACGTTGCTTATCACGCGCAAATCTCTCATTGTTTTGTTTTCACAATGTCTTCAAAAGTCGTCTGCTGCAGAAACGTCAAAATGTGTCTACGTTTTGGGATAGGGTTTAGATCCATATTTCATTGATCAAAGTCGGTCATGTCAATTATAAACGTCTTAAAAGTTTTGAACTGTCATTGCAATTTATTCTACAAATTGAGTTCAGGAATTCAAGTGAAAAATACGGTGCCATTTCGATCAAACGTTGTAGGGAATCTATAGTATAAACCCTTTCCCACACACAACAAATCTGCAGCAGACGACTTTGAACACATAGTGACAAAAACCTCCATAACATATAACTCTATTGTTAAATTAAAAAAAGTTGAAAACATTGTGGCCAAAGGAGAAATTGCTCGTTTTGAGCAATTTCTTCTTTTGTCACAAAGTTTTCATAAGTCGTCTGCAGCAGAGGCGTCGGAATGCGTCTACATGAGGGAAAGGGGTTGATATTCAAATAATAATTGACCGAACTTTCTGCAGTAAGTTTTCATCATCTACACAATGCGAGCGTTAATCTGCGATAACTAACCAACATTCAGGTTTCTTTACGATTAGTGTAGATTAAGATCAGCCTGCACAAAAGCGCACCCTAATCTTACTATACACTGTTCGCTAATAAGTCATAGACGATTTCAAGACATTTCTGAAAAACAGTTGCTACATATACACATGTATATGGATCCGATGGTATGAATGCGCAAAAAGCAATATCTGTCCAGGTGGGGTACTAATTACGTCAAGGTTGGTTTTCCTCGAGCCTCATTTATATGAAGACGATCTTGGAAACGCTTGAATAAATGAACAGCGCTCGCGGGTAAACTAATCTCAGTCCCTCTGCCGAAAATGTAGATCCCGAAACCAGTTTTGCAAATAAATCGATATCAATGAAGAGTTCAAGAAGCTTCTAACATACAATTAAACAGAGGTCCAGATAAAGAGGGGTATTCAGCTCTTTTCACAACAATTAATCTCTTATTATTAAAGCAAACCCTATGTTGTCGGTACTTAAAAGAATAGTCTCACTGAGACGATTCTTTTGAGTACCAACAATATAGGGTTAGAGGGTCAAATAAGAATTTTAGAACATGCAAAACGCCCCTTATCCTTATATAGAGCTCTGATGTCAGTATAATGGATGCGCAAATAAATCTAAATCTTCACTTGTCACAAAAACTTGAAGGCTGCTTTTCACGGACCACGTAACTACCAACTACATGTGCAGGTAGGTTGATCCCACATTCCACAAATATTGTAGCAGACATTTTATAACTGAATGATTAATTATTGAATTATTGAGTTGAAACATTGTGGCAAGAGTAGAAACTGTTCATTTTGAGCAATTTCACTTTTTCTCAAAATGTTTTTTCAAAATTCTTCCATTTCAAATACGTCAAAAAGCGTCTATATATGGGTTAAGGGTTAAAGACAGATACAACATGAATATTTTAACTTGACATATTGACTTGTAAGGATTTACCAACTTATAACATCATGTTTCAAGTAACTGAGCTGCTGAGTACAAGTACCCTTTTCTATATACCTAACCAATGTTTAACAGCACACGTATCCAGAAGAATGAACTGACATGCATCACAAGAAGAACTGTGAAAAGTAAC
>JASEVX010000001.1:169877601-169918686 GCA_031761405.1 Serripes groenlandicus | reverse complement strand
ACAGACAGACACGACAGACAGACAGACAGACAAGACAGACAGACAGACAGACAGAGACAGACAGACAGACAAGACAGACAGACAGACAGACAGACAGACAGACAGACAAGACAGACAGACAGACAGACAGACAGACAGACAGACAGAGACAGACAGACAGACAGACAGACAGACCAGACCAGACAGGAGAGAGAGAGAGAGAGAGAGTGAGAGAGAGAGAGAGAGAGAGAGAAGAGAGAGAGAGAGAGAGAGAGAGAGAAGAGAGAGAGAGAGAGAGAGAAGAGAGAGGATTGTGCAAAAATGTGCACCTTTTCCGTACAACAGACGTGCAGACGCATTTACACGCATCTGCAGCAGACGATATTTTTATTTTCATATTCTTATCACAACTTCCACCTTTTTTTAGACTCTGTACAGCCTATCCGGTGCCTTAAATGTGTAACTGTTATTGTTGCTAAGTAAAAATAAATATGCATATGTGAGAATGCAACTTTTGCATGTTGGAAAGGGTTTATCCTATTTATACATCACCATAACTTGTATGAGCAGAAACTAATCAATACTCGCACGAGACACATCTACAGCAGATGACTTTTGAAAGCATTTGTGGCAAAAGGAGCAATTTCTCATTATGTCACACTGTTTCAATTTCTTTCAATAATTGTTCTATACACAATTTTCGTATTTTTAACAAATGTTTTTAAATGTCCGTCTGCTGTAGATTTTCAGTTTAATGGAAAGGGTTGAAACAGAAGATTCTAATACAAAACCATGAATGATGTATGATGACATTTATTTCAGCAATGTGTTATGGGATTATCTAAGAATCTAAGTTGAAAGAACTGATGGCAGACACTTTGCCCTGTAAAAATAATTATTATGTTTGTTTAATATTCATCTATGTGCTATACTTGTGTGTAGGCAACAATATACAGTTATTTCATTGTTAATTGGGAAACAGTCAAAACTGTTGTCTCGAGGTGGAGGGGATTACATCTGAACTGTTGCCTGAGGCCGAAAACAAAATCTGGAAACAAAAAGGAAGACTCCCTGTTTTCCTGTTTTCAAGTAACTTGGTCAGTTCTCTTTCTGAAATATTGTCGAATCTTGACTTTTTGTTTGTTTACGTCTGTTGAATTCCAGTCACTCTAACGCTCGCTCGCTTCGGCAATGATCGTAACTTTCCGCTTTCCAATATCATTTGCGTATCGCCATCGAGAATTGAATAATTTATCTATTTTCCTTTTTAAACTCTAATAGTTGATCAGGTAATAAAACAGTTATTTAATGGTGTTTGTGTTACAGTCAAAACTGTTGTCCGTCGGTCGGTTTCGATGAAGACATTCTGAACTGTTGTCCTTCGGCCTCGGAACCAACAGTTCAAAAGTCATCCCCTACACCTCTAGACAACAGTTCGAAAGACATCCCCTCCACCTCTAGATAATAGTTCAAAAGTCATTCCCCCTCCACCTCTAGACAACAGTTCAAAAGACACCCCCTCCACCTCTAGACAACAGTTCAAAAGAGACATCCCCTCCACCTCTAGATAACATTTCAAAAGTCTATCCCCTTCCACCTCTAGATAACAGTTCAAAAGTCATCCCCCTCCACCTCTAGACAAACAGTTCAAAAGTCATTCTCTTCCACATCTAGATAACAGTTCAAAAGTCATCCCCCCCCACCTCTAGACAACAGTTCAAAAGTCATTCTCTCTCCACCTCTAGACACAACCAGTTCAAAAGTCATCCCCTCCACATCTAGATAACAGTTCAAAAGGCACCCCCCCTCCACCTCTAGACAAACAGTTCAAAAGTCATTCTCTCCAGCTCTAGACAACAGTTCAAAAGTCATCCCCCTCCACCTCTAGACAACAGTTCAAAAGACATCCCCTCCACCTCTAGACAACAGTTCAAAAGTCATCCCCTCCACCTCTAGACAACAGTTCAAAAGACATTCTCTCCACCTCTAGACAACAGTTCAAAAGTCATCCCCTCCACCTCTAGACAACAGTTCAAAAGACATCCCCTCCACCTCTAGACAACAGTTCAAAAGACATCCCCTCCACCTCTAGACAACAGTTCAAAAGTCATCCCCTCCACCTCTAGACAACAGTTCAAAAGACATCCCCTCCACCTCTAGACAACAGTTCAAAAGACATCCCCTCCACCTCTAGACAACAGTTCAAAAGACATCCCCTCCACCTCTAGACAACAGTTCAAAAGTCATCCCCACCACCTCTAGACAACAGTTTTGACTGTTACACAAATACCCATTAAACAACCGTATAATGTTTGTAGTAAGTAAAGTAAAATTTCTGATAAACCCACCAATATTTTGTATGAAAATTACTTTTGATGCCTGGAAAGCATTACGACTGATGCTCTCGTGTCAGAACAGACCTTTCAACAGTCCTGGTAATTTATCAAGAAAACGCTGTTATATGACTGAATACTCGTTAATAGCCGCGTAAATCATCACATAAACAAACAAAACCCTTTTGACACTTTTGTTTTGTGGGGGGCCTACTATATAATAATTTAGCCCTCGCATGGGAAAAGTTTCGGATCAATGAAGGCTAGGATCAGCAAATATATCTGCTCCGTCTTATTAATGTTTACAAAATGTGACAATATGTAGTTAATATGAGATTTTAATCAGAATAAGCGGACGCACAAGCTGATCTGAATCTGCACTGTTCCAAAAAGGTCAACTAGTTCGTTTTTCCCGTAGACGGTCTCATATAAAGGTCAGTTCAACATATTGTATGACATGTCAGTTTACAGTATTATTATATAGGCCTCGTCGTGCTGAAACCGACCTTCGAGGAATTTGTGACTAGCAAAGATTCAACTCAACCTCTGCAATATCTGCACTATTCGTCACCGAGTCATACAATCATCATGGAAACGTCTTACGAACAAGAGAAGGAGAACGGGGTTTGATGATCCTAATGGATCTAACCAAATACTTTTAAAATGGTTGTTTTAGGCGTCCCTCCTCGGCGCCATGAGATGCCGTGATATTTGATTACAAGTGATTGGTGCATCGGTGCTAGGATAATTAATACCGGAGAACGTGTAATTTATCCCCCCCCCCCCCCCCCCCCCGGAACCACCGTGATATAACTGAAATACTGTTGAAAGTGACGTAAAACACCATTCAAACCGACAAACAAAACTCTGTTGCACATGAATAATCAAATAATAATCAGTATTTGATACAAATTGTAATTTATATTATTTTCAAATCTCCGTAGGTCAGTTTTCGTGTGACGTGGCCCGCTTCTGAACGGTTGGGTGGAATTAATATTTTGTTTTCGGCTTTGCATCAGAAACGATCCGAAAATAAAACAATTGAGTGTCAGTAAAGGTTATTTCGCTTTGATCAGGTCGGGGTCGGCATTCAGCTTTGATCTATCTGTCTGTAGAGTTATTATCGGATCACTGGTCCGCAATTATTATTTTATGTTTTCAGGAAACACATCGAGGTAATGATGATACAACAGGATAATTACGATAACGAACTGGACACTTGTGTTTGTTGTTATGATGTTTTACGCAACCTTCAACTACATTCGTCAGTCTATTCTTGGCATTCTTGGCATTTAATTTAAACTTATTTCTTTTACATCGATTGCGAAACAAGCTTTCAGTTTGTATTAATCACGCTCGATGTCTGCTTCCTGGAGACATAACCGTTTGCGAGGAAAAATCCCAGAGGCAGAACCCGCTCATTACGTGATTCGAATGAGAGATTGTTATTATATCGTCCTTCCTCAATTAATAAATGGTGAGATGTACATCTTAGCCTAGCCAATGCAATTCTTTAAATATTGTTAGTATCAAGCACATCACGCACACGAGCATTGCAACGTTGGCAGTGGGTGTACAGGAATCTGGTCTTGATGTTGTTGTCAGAGTCAATTAGAAAACCCATTGGCAGATTAAAATAAAACTGGACTAACTTAGTGACTAACCTCATTGTTGAGTGAAAATATTCGTATTTAACAAATATATCGTGTATACATACATATACAACTGCCTGTCTGACCTTAAGTTACGAATTCCAACACAACCGTCCCACCAGTACTTTCAGTGGTTTGATTTCTTGTTGTTGTTGTTGTAAGTTTTTGTTGATGCCATTTCTCTTAAACGCGTTTTAGATTGTTCATGTAGATTGTTTCCATCTTATTAGCAGATTTCCAAAGTTTATTAGAAAATACATCAAGAGAAGAAAAATGGTTAAACCTCAAAGTGCAGTCGAATTTTGACACATGCAGTCGGCGCCAGTGGAAACAATGTGTTATAGCACGTAACGAGCAATGCCTCCTTTTACCACAATGTTTTCAACACTTTTCAATAATTATAGTTTATTTTGTATGAATTTGCCAAAGTTGCCTTGTTGTTTTCAAATTCGTCTGCTGCGGTGTTTGTAGAGATACGGGAAAGCGTTTAACAAACTATTTAGAGCTTAAAAGTCGGGAAATTATTCCGTCGAAAGTTTGCCTTTTATGTATTTCAGCTGATTTCATCGAATGTTAAGCCCCATTCTCATCGTCCCAGAGTAAGGTCACGGTACCTGCCGGATGATGGTTCGGGAGAAAACCTTGTCATACAGGGAAGTCAACCGCGGCGGCATCTTAAAAGTTCGGGGTAATGCGTTCCCTGTTGTTCCGGCTCGATCCAGCAGACCGTCCCGGATGTTTATAAAATAGTTAATACAACACGGAGACACTGGGATACATATCCAGAACCGGCGTGATCCGAGCATGTCCGGCACAATACCGGTATACGCTGGTGTAGTGCCGGGTCTCTACTGTGGTTCTACCGTGTAAGCCATGGTAATGCGCGCTTGTCCGGTTTATAAACTATCCGGTTACCAACGGGGCCACTGGGGATCCACCGGCGCAAGACGGGGCCTATACCGGGTACGACTGGCGACCACCTGGACACGACCTGTGTCACACCGGGTTATACCGGGATGGACCGGGGGAACCGTAAATGAGCCGTGCAAAACCGGGAACTAACCGTGGTAATCCGTGTTCAAGCGGGGACATCAGGCTTCTAAATCGGGGCACTCCGGGATATCGACAGGAATGTGAGAAGGTAATTGATTCTTTCAGCAAAAATGTCCAGGATCATCTCGGTATACCGCACATTTTCACCGGGAGATACCGGGACCAGAACCGGGACATTGAAAATGGGGTTTTAAGCATCGCATGCTTTAGAAACACTGTCTGGTAAAGAGATTAAAACATCTTTGAAAACGAGGAATTTTCTAGTTAAGATCTAGATTAACATTTTTGTCAATGGTTTGTGTCTGTAGACGTAGATTATTAAATGCTTAATGAATTGTAGGAGACTCACCCTTTCAAAAAGATTTCAAAATAGACTTTGCCAGCACTGCATTTGGAAGAGTCCATAACCAAATTTAGAAATATTCAGGTAACATTTTGAATTGCGTTCAAACATTACAGAGTCTGCTCAGACGGCGCGCGGTTGCATCGGCTTGTCTGACTATATACTGGTGGCACTTGCTTCACAGGTTCCAGCAGTCGAAGGGTTAACGCAGTTCCTGTTCTGACTATACGTACAAAACCGATTTGGTGGTATAGTTGTATCTAGCGTCCGCCTCGGATGCGGGAGGTCGCGGATTCGAATCCCGGCCGGGTCATACCAAAGACCCTAAGTAGTAATAACTGTCCGCCTTGGCGCTCAGGGTTGCAGGGTTAACATTATAACTGACTTTCTGGTGTCAGGATAAATGGACCAGTAATACTGGTAAATTATCCAGGAAACGCCCTCATATAACGGAAACATTGTTGAAAGCGGCGTAAAACACCTTACAACGACAACAACACCAACGGCTAAATTTACAAGGCAAATAGTGTGCGTAATAAAATGCAACCCCTATTGAAGGGGTAAGTCATTTCTCATGAGACACCTTTTTCCACGTTTAGTTTCCTGAAACTTATCCGTGTATGTGCATGTACATGCTGACATGGATCTGCAGGAATTAAAAAATAGCCACAAAAAAAATGACTATAAAAATTCCTATGTTGCGGGTACTCAAAAGATTCGTCTCAGTGAGACAATTCTTTTGAGTACCCACAACATAGGGTTTGGTGTCAAATAAAGTTTTTTGTTTTTTGTTTCTGGTTTATATTATTTTCCTGCGTCAAGGATCCGATGAAATATTTTTCCTACCTAAATTTCTCTTATGACTAAAAACATTCCTATGTTTCGGGACTCAAAAGATTCGTCTCAATGAGACGATTCTTTTGAGTACCAACAACATAGGGTTTGGATGTCAAATAAAGGTTTTGGTATTTGAAATACTTCCCTCATCTAATTCTCTGGCTTATTTTCCTGCGTCAAGGATCTGTTGAAATATTTTACCCACCGACATTTCTCTTATGACTTTATACATTCCTGTGTTGCGGGTACACACAAGGTTGGTCTCAGTGAGACGATACTTTTGAGTACCCACAACGTAGGGTTTGGATGTCAAACAAAGGATTTGGTATTTGAAATACTCTCCTCATCTGCAACTCAGACTTATTTTCCTGCGTCAAGGCTCCGTTGCAATATTCCCGCAGTCAATTACAAGAGTGTGTCATAACAGTTAATCGGTTGATTTCAGGTACATTGGATGTTCTTTACTTCGTTAGCGCAGAATTATAGCGAAACTAATGAAGTTTTTTTATAAATGGATTGAACGTGTTGAAACGGTTCAGAAATCCATTTACTGGTGCAAAGTTATAGCGAACATTGATGGAGAAAAAAAAGTCGCTTGTTATAACGTCTGCTCAAATGATCTTAAAGTTTACCAAAAAACTACAAATACCCAACAGACGACCTTTATAACATTTAGGCAAAACTGTTGAATTCTATGCACATGTATATGAAAGTATATGTGTTGAATATAACTGAAAACATTGTAGGAAAATAAGATATTACTCATTATGAGCAATTACTCCTTTTGCCACAATGTTTTCAAAAGTCAGAATGCGTATGCACAGTGCAAGTAGGAAAGGTTAAAAGAAGCCGAATGTGGTAATCATATGGACGTGAATATAGACAAGCTCCGCCAGAAAAGTCATAAACCTTCAACTTTGACAAGACCATTGTACCGTTTACTGCCAGTTTACACCGTCCGCCATGTCCATCAGAATAAAAACCAAGATGCTTAAACCAACCAATATGTCCCGTCGTGAATAAATACAGCCTGCGTCCGCTTACGTGGTGGCATTGCAGTTTTGAAGTTTGTCCGCGTTGAAAATATCTGACAAAAAAAAAAAGTTCCATTTTTAATACACCGTTGAAAAACATATGAGAAACGAGAGAATTAAACTCGCAGTTATGGAGATTTTTCGCGTTCGTGCCATCATGTTTTCAAAGTCGTCTGCTGCAGATTATACGTATGTGTGTGGTGGGGTGTGTGGGAAAACGGTTAAAACACGTGTAAATAAAAGCATACCTGTGCATCTATGAAATAAAACCAAATGTAAATTGTTTTTTAAAAGTCCCTGAAACCTTCTTAGAGTTTTTGACGAACAGTGTGCAATGCACCCTGATTGACCTGCGCGGATGTACATGCGCACCGGTGACATGCGGGTCCGGAACTACGCTTATCGCACATGCCTTTATGTCGATTTTCGCAGAGCGACGCTCAAATATACCATGGGGTGTGAACGTTTATGTGAGAATAAATCGCTGCATGTCCACACCAGAAACTAGTCTGGAGTTACCTGCCCCCATCTTTATATTATCGATATAGTTTACTCTTTTAGCGTCAATGGCAATATCATAACTTTATATCCATACAGATTCAGGTGAGTCAGCTCGTAAAGAGTTCTCCGATTTTGAACATGAAAGGGTCTACTTTATTATATACCTGCACATTTTTCGGCACAAATACATATACATATAGATGGTCATGCACTACTCAAAAAACACGACGGATTAAAATTCCGTATTGGATACGTAAAAATGTGGTACCAAATATGGTAACTGAACTTCACTGAAATATTATGTGACGTCATTTTATAATGAATTCACGTCATTCAAAATGAAGTAGTGGGGCGTTGTTCACACACCAATTAATAGGGAATAATATGTTGCAGTAGCGATACCTGTTGTAGTATTGTCTTCTCGGGACGTGGACAATTTGACATCTATTTCGACCTTCGGTCTCGCGAGATATCAATTGTCCACGCCCCCTCGTAGTACAATACTAAAACCTGTATCGCTACTGCAACATAATATTCCCTGTTATATCGAGGGCTTGGCGTGAAACGGTTGTAACTAAAAACCTATTTTGAAAACCCTGGTTTAGGGGCAATTTTGACCCCTTTGTAAACAATGCAAATTTAGATGCCATTGCTCAGAACGAGCAATGGCACCTAAATTTCCATTGTTTACCAAAAAACATTATTTAACGATTATTAAGACTTTATGGCGAGGTGATTAACCTTGGGGAAAAAATGCTAATTTTAGTTACAACCGTTTCACGCCAAGCCCTCGATATAGTACACCGCGTACATTGCGTACCAGACTAACCATAAACGCCACTTGCCGCAGCCATGATACCGATACCAGTTCTAGAATGACACGTCCATTTTCTTTTTTTCTCCGTATGCCTATCACTGATTTCGCCGTCTTTCCTAATCGCTTGTAACAAGGCGCAATAGCCGGAATTATTCTGACATTTGACAGAAAATTGCTTTCTCTATCAGCGGATTACTGCCTTACGCGGACTCGTCTTCATATCAAACGATATCAGTGAAAGGAGCTGATTTTTTTCTGCCCATCCATTTTTGTTCAGCTTATTATATATTGCATACGATTGACATTTGACGAATTGGGCTGGCTGGAATGTCACAAGAGAAATATGGGTTTTTTTTATTATTATTTACGTTATTCTGTTTATCAAGGCTTACATCTTTAGCATGGAATTAATTTATAATATACCAGTTCCCATTTACAACATATCTGCAGCTGACGACTTTGAAAACATTTAGCAATAACACTTATAAAATCTGGTAATGATAACAAATATATATGGAAATTTATGGCATATTTAGTGAATAGTGTTCAATCAGTTAAAACTTATATATTTTATATCGATTTCAGCTTATATATATCACGCTGGTCACTTAACCAATATTTGCGCCCAAAAGCAGAACCCCCTCATCTCATCACGGGATTTGAACCCGGGACCTTTGGTACATTCGCTACCAATACATCACTGTTTTCCACTCTGAGAATTCAATTATGTGCTGTATCTCAAAATGCGGAATTTAGTAGAATGGCTCCTAACAGTTTCTTTCAAGTTTCATGAAAGCCTCTTCGCGTATCAGCTTCTACTTTTCTCACAATGTTTCACGTACAACTGATGGTGGTACTACTGGTCCATTTACCCTGACACCAGCGAGTCACTCGTAATGATAACGCCACACTCCAGAGCGCCAAGGAGAAAAAGACATTGCTACTATTTTAAAAAAAGTTGTTGGTATGACCCGGCCGGGGATCGAATAAACCTCCCGCACCCTAGGCGAACGCTACACATATAACTACACCACCAAGGCAGTATTGTTATGGAATTGTTATTACCCTAAACCAGGGGCGTAGCTCCCTTTAGGCACTGTAGGCACGTGCCTACACATTTTTTCTAAAAATGCCCCAAAATGCAGCTACGGCGATACACATCTGCGTAATGTATCGACCAGATCAGCATGCGCTGTCCGCGCAGACTGATGCGGCCGACACATTCCGTCTTAGGGGGGATAGATAGAGTAGTGATTCCTGAAACAGAAAATCAACAGGAGGCGAAAAGTGTATATCCGGGTACGCCTGTGTGGCATGCTTAGGCTGATCCGGGTCGATACTTTACGCAGAGTCCACAATGTTGATTTTCTCACGAGAAGGCCTACGAATTGATTATTGCCAAGCTACGCCCCTGTAAACTGACCATACACACTTATAATGTAAGTGTCAATGCCATACATTCTAACAAGAGCGCCGTGGATCGAACGCCACTGCTCGTCTGTATTTTTCTTAGTGGAAAATGGGGCTTTACTCAATAAATATTAAAGCCAGAGTTATGTAACTTGGTATAGACATGCGTATTGTTACTTGGAAAATGTGTACCAAGTTTCGTGTGAAAATGTTGAACGGTTTCTGAATTATGAGGTAAGGTTAACGTATTGCCGTGACGACGAAGACGACGATGACGATGACGATGACGATGACGCCAAGGGTATCACAGCCCGATATTATTATTTTTTTTCTTTGAAAAACAGACGAGCTAAAATTTGCCGATAACGGTTTTCGGATGACGTGGCTATCGCACATAATGGAAATCAAACGTGTCTGGCCGATATCGAAAATAAGTCTTTATCCATTGCCCACATACAACAAATCTGCAGCAGACGAATTTGAAAACGTATAGGCAAAAATAAGGAAAGTTCACATGAGTAAACGTATCAGTTTCGGGGAGAGTTGAAAAACTTTAGGCAAAATGGGAAATTGCACATTGTGGTTTCAATAATCGCCTGCTGTAGACGCGTTCGACCCCCGACCGGGTCGTGTCAAAGACTTTAAAATGGTAATAATGGATTTCCCGAATTTGCGCACAGGGAAATAGGGTTAGAATTACGACTAAATCACTGATAAATGGTCCAGTAGTACTGCTAACTTACCCTGGAAACGACATGATAAGACTGAACAAACTGTAAAACAGCATACAGCCAAAACGAAGGAAACAGAAGCAGGGCTGTTAGAATGTGACTGCATGTGGGAAAGGGTTTGTTTAAGATGTCTGTGAACATAAATTGCAACTATCCTGGAGGTACAATTATTCTACTTTATCGGTAACATTTATCATTAATCAGATGTTGTTTAGAACACGCTGCATTTCAAATATGTTGCGCTGAAAGTAAATCGTATTGACCCTTTCCCACATGTTGGCGCTTTTTAACGCATTTTTGCGGGTTTGCAGCATAAAATTTTACAAACATTGTGACAAAAGAATAAATTGCTCCTCATGAGCAATTTCTCCTTTTGCCACAATGTAGTACAATCTTATCAATATGTCAAGGAGAGTTTCTATATGTGTGCTTAAAGTGTTTCAATCGACACGTTTTAAGATATTTAAGATGCTTGTATGTTTTAAAGGGTTAAGATTGTGTTCTCTGTGGGATACATCAAAATATGCACCTTGTAAAAACGATGAATTTCTTTCTCAGGATAGATAAAAAATATTCAAAAGCATGTCTTTAGGGGGAATTTAGATCAGAAATTATCAAGAAAACCGAGGGTTACTGCGAAATTACTAATATTCATAGAAAACAGACCAGACAGAACTGATGTCTTTTTCATTAGAGAAACTTATTTCAACCTCTATATGTGTTTTGATCTTTGACTAGATATCCGTAAAATTCCAATCGAACAGACCAGTCCAATTATACAGGAAAGCTAACGTGGAAGTTCTTTTTTAATAACGTTGATATGGCGTACTAATCGTTTTGTCACTTCTGTATAGATTTAATCGATTAAACATTCTTGCAGTAAAGCATGGCTCAAGAATTGCGTATCAAAACTGAATATAGACAGGTTCTGCCAGATCCATTCTTCGCTTTAACAGCGGTGTGATAAGACCCGCGACCTGAGAAACGGGGTCTTATAGAGTCTCGGTTTTTCGTTTTCACTTAACCCTTTCCTACTTTTTTTTATTTTTATTTTTATTTTTGGTTTTATGCCGTTTTCAAGATTATTTCAGTTAAATCACGGCGACAGTTCACTTATTCATGATCCCTGGGTAAACAAATCAGTACTAGGCTAGGAAATGTGCCTGGTCACGCCGCGACTGGTGATCGAACCCGGGACGCCCTAATCCAAATCCCCGACACTAACCACTCGGCCTAACCCTTTCCTACATGAAACACATATGCAGCAAACGACTTTGGATACATCTATGCACACATATTGAAAGAAGCTATTGATGAAACGTTTAATACTGAAAATAGTTCAAAACGTTGTGGCAAATGGAGAAATTGCTGATTATGAGCACTTTCCTCTTTTGCTACAATGTTTTCAAAAGTTATCTTCTGCAGATGTGTCAAACTATGTTTATATGTCGAAAAGAGTTAGTGACGCATGAACGTTATACTAGCAGGGCTACACACGTAGAGTTAAATCAGAAGATTTATCAACATCTTTATTAAAAGTTGACGAACAGTAAAGGCTCTGGTAAGACTTTAAGAACGCACATTCTCATCATAGTCTTCACTGTACGCACATTGATTAACTTGTTACGGTTTAACGCCGTTTTCAGTTATATCTCGGCAGTCAGTTTCCAGGCTTTCTCACACCAATACTTCCCCCCAGCAACTGTCCGCTATTCAACATAGACTGTTAGCCAATTGGAGGAAGACGAATGACGCTTGTCGCATTGACTTTTGACAAACGTTGGTAATAAGTGTGACCTAGCTGCGGTTCGAACTCACAGCGTTTCCCGGATAAGTTACCAGTACTTATGGTCCTTTAATGCTGATACCAGCGAGTAAGTCGTCATGCTAACCTCATAACCAAGAACGCCAAGAAAGGAAAGCAATTATTACAACTTTTTAAGAATACAATCAGAAAAAGAAACAAAGGATTAGAGAAAATGAAAGAATGAAATGCTAACATTTGAGCAGCTGGAGACTTACTTCTGGTTTCAGCCCTTTATCGGAATTGAAAAAACTGTTATTTAGTAAGAACATGTATTTTGTTTATTATTGTGACATGTGTACAAATAATATATTATATATATTAATAATTCAACTAATATTATTTGATAATTTACAACCGCATGCCCCTCAATATAATACTAGTAGTTCATTAAAACATACAAATATACGTGATATATAATAAAAGTAGCTCACTATAACATACAAATATACGTGATATATAATACTAGTAGTTCATTAAAACATACAAATATACGTGATATATAATAAAAGTAGCTCACTATAACATACAAATATACGTGATATATAATACTAGTAGTTCATTAAAACATACAAATATACGTGATATATAATAAAAGTAGCTCACTATAACATACAAATAGATACAACTGTACGTGATATATGATACTAGTAGTTCATTAAAACATACAAATATACGTAATATATAATAAAAGTAGCTCACTATAACATACAAATAGATACAACTGTACGTGATATATAATACTAGTAGTTCACTATAACATACAAATATACGTGATATATAATACCAGTAGTTCACTATAACATACACATATACACGTGCTATATAATACTAGTAGTTCACTATAACATACACATATATGTGATACATAATACAAGTAGTTCACTATAACATACACATATACACGTGATATATAATACTAGTAGTTCACTATAACATACAAATATATGTGATACATAATACAAGTAGTTCACTATAACATACACATATACACGTGATATATAATACTAGTAGTTCACTATAACATACACATACATGTGATATATAATACTAGTAGTTCACTATAACATACACATATATGTGATATATAATACTAGTAGTTCACTATAACATACACATATATGTGATATATAATACTAGTAGTTCACTATAACATACACATATATGTGATATAGAATACTAGTAGTTCACTATAACATACACATATATGTGATATATAATACTAGTAGTTCACTATAACATACACATATATGTGATATATTATACTAGTAGTTCACTATAACATACACATATATGTGATATATAATACCAGTAGTTCACTATAACATACACATATACACGTGATATATAATACTAGTAGGTCAATATAACATACACATATATGTGATATATAATACTAGTAGTTCACTATAACATACACATATATGTGATATATAATACTAGTAGTTCACTATAACATACACATATATGTGATATATAATACTAGTAGTTCACTATAACATACACATATATGTGATATATAATACCAGTAGTTCACTATAACATACACATATACACGTGATATATAATACTAGTAGGTCAATATAACATACACATATATGTGATATATAATACTAGTAGTTCACTATAACATACACATATATGTGATATATAATACTAGTAGTTCACTATAACATACACATATATGTGATATATAATACTAGTAGTTCACTATAACATACACATATATGTGATATATAATACCAGTAGTTCACTATAACATACACATATACACGTGATATATAATACTAGTAGTTCACTATAACATACACATATATGTGATATATAATACTAGTAGTTCACTATAACATACACATATATGTGATACATAATACTAGTAGTTCACTATAACATACACATATACGTGATGTATACTACTAGTAGTTCACTATAACATACACATATATGTGATACATAATACTAGTAGTTCACTATAACATACACATATATGTGATATATACTACTAGTAGTTCACTATAACATACACATATACGTGATATATACTACTAGTAGTTCACTATAACCTACACATATACGTGATATATAATACAAAATATGATGAATATATATGGGTGACACACAGCAGAAGCAATGACTTGTCCTGCTAGAATTTCTTTCTACATAGAAGACAGTTAAGCAAGTTTGTACAAGTTTATTGATAAATACAACGAGCATAATGCCTATGAGTATCATTATCAGACTAACAATGTACCATGTAATCAGAAGAAGAAGTAGCAATGTCAGCTTCTCCTATATTGATGTATATTAAACAATATAATGTATACGTTAACTTTCCACCACAATGTTTAAACCTTTCTGTTTACTCGTATTGTAACAAATACCCTCGAGTTCCTTTTTTCTTGGGCACGGTTTACATGCATTATAAACCAACGCAATTGCAAATTGTATGACGCCCTTCCATCAATAATGTTCAGACAGCGAAGACCGGCTATTTGTCATTACGCTATTATCTCGTAAACATCTCGATTATGATGGTTAATGTACACCCCTCAATTTCGTAGAAACATTCGTAAGATGCAAATAAACACACACCACCGCGCGTAAGAAAAGATGGCAGCCTGTTATTTCGTTTCACTTTCGGTAGTGGTTTACCCGTAGATTTCTGTGGTCATTTTCTTTGTTCCCTAAGATACAATAATGACCGGCGACATCTCGGACAACCAATGATTATAGACAGGAAAGTGTTCTCCATTATACCGAACAGTGTGGTCCGGGAGGAAACGTACCGCGGCATGACAAAAAGAGAATCGTTACTGTAGCGTGCATCGTAATGTCGTTTATCGATGCTTAGAGGTGCACATTGTGGTATAGCTAAAGTTGTCTCAACACGCTTCTAGACATTTGAAAGAAGTTTTTATAATGTCTCTCTTTACATAACTATGGAATGCGACAAGTTTTAGGAAACTGAACAAACACTCGGGCTAGTAATTTGCCTCACGGTTTTGCTACACTAACTGGGTGCCTTTTAACTCGACGCATCACTTGAGTAAAGAAAATCCATCAAGAAAATCGAGATGTTCCGGAAACGTGTCATGTGGAAAACTTTGTGATCTTCGACGGTTTTAGTCTTTCATAATTACGTCCAATTTGTTGCTCTTTGTGTTTATAATGTGTACGACGTTTCTCATTTTTTCTCGTTCCCCCTTTTTATTTCTAGGCTATCAAATATCGCATATCTTATTGTGAATATGGTTGCCTTGAGCAAATCACACGCAGATCTTTTATAAGGAAATGAGGAACTATCAGAGACCTCAAATACTGAAAGATCCATGTTCACTCTTAACGCTGATATGTGCGTTATATACTAATAACAATTATTATAGTTATTGTCATTATAATAATTATAATTATTATTATCAATGTTATTATCAATATTATTATCATCATCTAGTCTACTAAAACAACTACTACGACCACTACTAGTACTACTACTACTACTACTACTACTACTACTACTACTACTACTACTACTACTACTACTTCTTCTTTTACAACTACTACTACAACTACTACTACTACTACTACTACTACTACTACTACTACTACTTCTACTACTACTACTACTACTACTAACTACTACTACTACTACTACTACTACTTCTCCTACTACTACTACTACTACTACTACTACTACTACTACTACTACTACTACTACTACTTCTACAACTACTACTACTACTACTACTACTACTACTACTACTACTACTACTATTACTACTACTACTACTACTACTACTACTACTACTATTACTACTATTACTACTATTACTACTACCATTATCCGAGATTTATAAAAACCCTCATCCCCTTAAACCACATATGTTTTTCAAAACCAACAACTCTTAAATCTAAATGTCATATAAGGTCGAACGGTATAACTCAATGATCATTGAATCGGGGAGTTGTGCGAGCGGACCATGGATAAGGCTGACGTAGACCAAGATTACACTGGACGTCTGAGTAGGTTGATCTTATCCCTACACCGCTCGCGTTTACATGCTAAAGTCGCAATAAGCAGAGTAAGTGTTATCCCTTTACCGTATACGACAAATTTGAAAGCAGACGACTTTCCAAATAAATTCTAGTAAACTTATGAAATTCTCTATACACGAAAGTATGATTATTAAATGAATTTTCAATGTTATCACAATGTCTGTGTGTATATATAGTGTTTGTATGTTGTGTATGTTTTCTTGTTTCTTTTGCCATGTGTTCCCTGTTACAATTTGTATTGGTCAAAGGTGTGTAAAAACTGATTTTGCCCAATAAAATATAATTCAATTGAAAATGTATTGAGTCGAGTTGAAAACAGCGTGGCCAAAGGAGAACTTATTCATTGCAATTTCTCTTATTGTCAGCATGTTTTGAAAGTAGTCCGCTGCAGATAAGTCCGCGTGTGGGAAAGGGTTAAGACATTGTAATAGTAGAAGAATGACAGATGACTCATCCTTATTACCACGCTTGTCATCTTTTTTACTCTCCCCCGTTGCAACAAAGGATTATGAGTATCGATTTAAATAACCCTTAATTAAAAGGCAACAGACATATTTATAGAATATGACGGTCGGTTTTTTCTTTTCCCCGTCTCTCTCTAATTCTCACTTGTTAGAGCTAATTTAGTCAAATCACGTTCCCTATGAAAACATTAACCCCGAGCTTTCTTGTACTATAATAGAAGACTACTAAAATATGAAGACCAAAATACATTTGTGCATGCATTAACGCTGTCAGCGCCAATGGCAATTTTCAGATTGTTGCATACAATACAGATTCAGGTGAGTCAGCTCGTGACTAGCTGTCTCACCCGGAATCAGCATTGTTTGCCTTTTAGTTATCAAAATATTCCAAAACTCTTATTACTTGAGAAATTGAGAGGCCATATTGTGAACATGGAAATGTCTACTTTAAACAATTCGGCGCTGAGAGAGTTAATACAAGCTGAAAGACCAGTTTGTTCTCGAACAGCAAGTTAAATCATTCAAATGGTGTTTGAAAAGGTGTCGTCTTATTATGATATTGCGCCGTTGTCAACATTTTTTCAGTAATAAAACGGTGGCAATTACAAGGGCACTCTAGCATGACCCCCGCGAGTGAGGATCTATGTGCCCTATGTGCCCCCCCCCCCCCCCCCCATCCGTCCGCCCCCCCCCCCCCGACTCTCCTATACCAATCACTCGGCCACGGAAGTGTAGATATGAGCCGAATTACCGCGCAGGCTAACCCGGACAGACCATTTTCGCCTCCTGTGGATTTTCTGTTTCAGGAGTCATTACTCTATACCTTTATCGCCCTGAGACGAAATGTGTCGGCCGGATTAGTCTGCGCGGACTGCGCAGGCTGATCTGGTCGATTCATTACGCAAAGTCCATAATGTTGGTTTTCTCGGGGAACGGCTCATATATCTATTAAACGAATGGGTTGCATCTAAGTTTAGCCTCATGCTATTAATTAAGACTGGCTTTCCTGGTTGTCTCGCATCAAACCGCTCCGTTGGTGTAGTGATAAAGCTTCTGCCTCGGGAACGGGAGGTCGTCGGTAGGTTCGATCCCCGACCGGGTCATACCAATGGTAGAAATGGTGCCCAGGGTTGCTGGTTAACATTGCCGCTGAATAGCTGGTGTCAGGATAAATGGACTAGTAGTACTGGTAACGCCGAGATATAACTGAACAAATGTTGAAAGCGGTGTAAATCACCAATCAATCAATCAATCAAGCAAGCAAGCAATGTCTCGCATCATTTCCACACAACAGGCACCCTTCCTAGGCATGTGACTTCTTTAGTTTAGATAAAAAATATAAAACTGGCAGAAACGATAGTTTGTCAATCCTTGTAAAGAATCTATTAAATCTAAGTTGAGTCGGAATATATTAAGAATGGTAGACCTAAATTATTAATCAACTTTTTTTTTGTGCGTGCTCTCTCCATTGTGTGATCCATTGACTTGCAGATACACCAATCATGGTAAATAAGTCATAAATCAGAACCGACACGTATTCAACATTCTCTAGACGTAGTTTCTGTATACAACAATCAATCTTGTGCATAAGACGAACACACGTTTAATACCCGCGGTCCGGCAGTAATGCTAGCAAAGTAAACACATTGTCGGACAGCCGTCACATCGGATAAATACCGGGCCAGCTTACAGACGTTATTAATTGTTGTACTGATGAATTGCCGGAACTTTACCTTCATATTTCTACAGTACGATCAACCCTGTACTAAAGACCACATTTGAATAGCACTTCTCTGCCTATAGCAACCACAATTTTAGTTTCCCAAATACTGGTTGTTCTGCATAGATGACCCTGCAAATAAAAAACACCCTTAAACAAAGACCAACATGTTGTCGACCTGTTGGTGCTCGTCAGTATACACATATTCCATTGTATATTATTTTGGATATGATTGCATTTGGTATTGTGCAGTCGGACGCGTGTGGGTGTTTTCTCGCTTCCTTTACTTGTGGGTAGCTTACTGAGTTTATCAGAACAGATACCTACTCCAAAAGATTACTCCAAATTAATAAAAAAAAAACGAGCCTTACAAGACACATGTGAGCCTATACACAGTCTCAGTAAATGTAGTATAAACCCTAATCTAATTTCTGACAAGAAGTTAAAATCGTAGTCACACTTATATTACTACCGTATTCTTGTTAGAGATCCCGTTACGACAGAGCGCCAGTAAGACCCTCAATTGCAAGATGCAGCTCTATAAATGTATACCCATTGCTTGTATTGATTGATTGTTTGTTTGAAGTTTTACGCCGCCTTCAACAATTATTCAGTTATATCCTAGGTAAGTTACCAGTACTACTGGTCCATTTATCCTGACCAGCCAGTCAGTCGTAATGCTAACCCCGCACCCTGAGCGCCAAGGAGAGCAGCCATTACTACAATTTTTGAAGTCCTTGGTATGACCCGGCCGGGGATCGAACCCGCGACCTCTCGCACTCGAGGTGGACGCTCTACCACTACACCACATTAGATTGTCATATAGAACAAATGAAAAGGGGTAATGTAAAACTAGTAGTTGCTTTCCTCGTGTGTCGCGTAACAGTGACAGCACAATATGCAAGAGGGTCGGTACCAGCAATCAAACCCACAATAATTAATTATGCATACATTGTAGCAATTTACATGTTATCAACAATGATTTTACCCTGTCCCACATATTTGCAGCAGACGATTTTGAAAAAAAATCAGGCAAACTTATAGAAAATCTCTATAACTTAAAATATAATAATTATTAAATAGAGTTGTCCTTGTGCATCAAAACTCCCTTGACACTTTCCGACTTACTAAATTTCTGCTGCAGACGAATTTGATGTTTTAATGAATGAATTATCCTTTGAACGGAGCTAAAAATGTGTCATATTGAAATATCAAGTATTCCCCATACCTCAAATCTGCACCAGACATGTTTGACAATTACTAGGCAAAAACACGGAAAATCTGTACAAATGATGGTATAATTTAATGAATATAGTTTGCCACAGTGATTTCAAAAGTCGTCTGCTGCAGAGGCGTCATAAAAAGGGTTATGGAAATACCCCAAAAAGACAGCAAACTGCATGAACGCAAGATAAGGGTCTACACAAGCGCAGTTTGATTTAGATCAATGCTGTCCGTAAGTTATCTAGATACGAGACGAGGGTCAGTCATGTTATGCCAATACAGATACAAGATTAACTAACGGTCCGAAGTGCAATGGCGGGAATGTTGATTGATTGACGTTTGCAGCACGCACGTAAATTAGGTACTGACCTTTATCAATATGCTCTCGACAGTCCTTGTTACAGACGACGAAGATGGGTGTACATTTAATACGTTCCCACGTACACCAATTCTGCAACAGACGATTTTGTAAACATCTAGGCAGAAATTTAAAAATGCCACAATAGTTTTTAAAAAGTCGTCTGTTGTAGATGCGTCTGCATGCAAGTGGTTAATACTTTCACTACCATATCTAATATTAAACGATAACTTTATACGTAATCATAGATGCGATACTATTTGTTTCCGCTAAATTGGCGTCAGAGATAACGCCAAATTAAACACCGTCTACGTTCTATTAAACAAATCGAATATGATATGGGTACATGTAACACCTTCACTAGAACACCGACTATTAGAAGATAATCGGTGCGTTATTAGACCCGTCAAAAACGGTAAACATATCTGAAGGAGGGGGTGTACAGTTTTTAAACGAAAAATGCCTGTATAACCCATATTAAGCAGAAGACTTTGAACGCATTGTGACAAAGAGAGATGTGGTCCATATGGTGAAGAAAACACTGTTTGTAACTCGATTCAATAAACACATATAATAGAGTTTCCATAATTTTCTCAAAATGTCGTCTGCTGCAGATGTATTGCCTGTGGAGAATGGGTTAAGAACGTAGAAAACAACTCGAAAGGGAAACAAATATGCCGATATGTACCATTTCTTTATCCCAAAATTATTTCAAAAGTTGATTGCTGCAGTCTTGTTTAATATTGGATCAATCTGGGAAATGACTAATTTGGGTTGACCTCCATCAATATGCTCCTGTCAAACCTTGTTTGAACCAGACGAGTATGTGTGTGCGTCTTATACGGCGGGTCTGTGGACATAACGACGCATTTGACGAAATAAGATGTATGGCAATTTAATCCATTGATCCTTTCAGACTGAACAAGAGTGTTCGAATGTATACGTGTGTCGCCTGCCAATATGTAAGTAAAGATTGAAAGCATGACGGACAGAAGGCTGAGAAGATATCCATAAGTGTTTGCCAAACACGGTATGCGACAAAAAGATATATAAGATAAAACTAGAATTGTCCAAGGGTACGCATATCCGCCTCGGCAGTGTAACGGGTGTTGCAATGTATTAAGCCACCACGGATCACGCATTCAGGTACTAACCGCGATGCATGTTGCTTTACTTCGTGGGGGAAAAAGCCAACAATCTACCAACGTTGCTTTGAAAGCCGGCTTCTAATTGTACCTATACCCCATTCCTGTTAAAGTGGAAGATACCATTGAACTTTGACCTACTGCACACGAAATCATTAGGAACCTTTCTTGGGTCAAGGTCATTACACGTGTTCAAAGTGTCATCATCCTAACCTGATTGGCTAAGAATACTTAGATGAGTATTAAAGAAATATTCCATGGAGAGCTTTGATCTTTTTACCCCAAAATATAAAGGTGCTTAAAGAACTCGCGATATCTTGGACATTTACTAATTGGAATTTAGTGTTGAACTTAAACCAATTCCTGTAAATGGTCTTTTGTAAGCAGCGTTGCAGCAGTTCTGATTGCCAAGACGAGAAATTAGAACTGCTGCTGCGCTGTTTTCTCTATACGACTTGTTCACTGGTTTTCTTTTTATAATAAACGTTTAAGTGTCAATAAATAACAAACCTAAAAATACATAAATGAATTTAGCATATATCGAGGGATCTCTTGAATAGCTAGACAACTTGATATCATTTATGGGTCCCTTTCGACTTTGACAAGAGTAATTGCGAGTCCTCGTTATCTAATAAACTACGTGTATTTCACTTGGTCATTTCATATATTAAAGTATCATCTCTCTAGCTTAAAAGATATATTACTTTCGAGTCCAGAAGCATTTTTCAATGTTTGTTCCATCGTGAGAGAACTTCATTAAGTCCGGACAATAACATGTATTGACTTGATTGATTCGAGATTAGCGCAGTTTTCGAATGGTATTTCAGTTATATCAACAGAACACAGGAGAACATACATTTATTTACAACAGAAGCATATAAGCTCATTGTGCATAACATACATGGTAATGAAAATAGTGAACATTCAATTGATGGTTTTTAAAGTAAATTAATTTAGTAGTTTGATACATGTTATTAAATAGATGGTCCTTGAATAATGAACCTAGTTTAATCAAGTTAGATACTATGACAAGGTTGACATGCAAACTTATAAAAAAATCTTTATATCTGAATGTATAATTATTATTGAATAGAGTTGTCCTTGTGCATAACAATAACCATCCATGTATACGTTTTAATCTATTGGTTGAAGATAAATGACGCTAGACAAAACGGCTTTTTCAAACATCGGAATGAATGAATAGCCAAACCGTAGTTCGAATTCACGACCCCTGGATTAATAGCATTCGAGGTTATCGTCTCAGTTATTGCGGCTGAAAATTGATCTGATTAGCCCGACAGATGAATGAATTATTGTCCGTAAATGATCTTCAAAAAATGTTCCATTTGATCATTTCATGTGCATAGCCGAGTCGTGGTTTATCAGTTGGTAACAACGCAGGCTGTCAATCCAGGGGTTGTGAGTTCGAACCCAAGCTCGGCCAACATTTTTTCTGACGCTCAACGATAGGCAATGCGACAAGCGTCATTTGTCTTCAACCAAGGGCTATCAGTCTATGAGGAAAAGAAGCCAGTTGATTGGAGTACTAGATTGAGAAACCGGAAAACACTGGAGTATACATGTAAACTGGCCAACCTGATATGACCGGAATATTTTTGAAAACGTCATTAAACCATTGTCAGTCAATTCGCGTGCAACCAAACCAACTATGTAACAAGAAAATAAATAAAGCAAGGACAAGATCGAATTGTGTATGCATTGTCTGCCTTATGAACTTAACCACCAACTATTAACGCTTCTACGTCTGGAATGACTCGATGTCAAAAATTGAAGATTCAAAATAGCTTGAATGAGTGAAGAGCCTGATCAGGCTTTGATCATCACAAATTTTCGACTCGACTATGAATATAGATATTGGACAAATAATGGCGGTCTATCTCCTTATGTTGTTTGTTTGGTGTTCTACGCCGCTTTCAACAATGTTTCAGTTATATCACGGCGTTTCCTCGGTAAGTTACCAGTACTATTGGTCAATTTATCCAGATACCAGGCTGTCATTCGTAATGATAACCCCCACAACCCTGAGCGCAAACGAAAGCAGCCATTACGATCATTTTTAAAGTCGGTGATAGGACCCGGCCGAGGATCGAACCCACGATCTCCCACATCCGAGGCGGACGCTCTACCACTACACCACCGAAGATATAGTCTGGGAAATTAATTGTTCAATATCTTCCAAATAGGTACTGCAGATTTGTCATATGTGGGAAAGGGTTAATATAAAGGTCCGGATCAGGGCAATTTTGTCCAGTAGCAACAGACAAGAAATATCAGATGGGAGGTAAATGATCAAAAACCATTTACTAGTAAAACACAGAAAATACTTTAATACATAAAATCATATAAAACATGACAATATAAACTTTAAATTTATCCAGACTGAGAGTTTTTTTTTTCTTTTTCAAACCAAAAAGCATAGAGATCTTGTTTAACCCTTTCCACATATGACAAATAGGCAGCAGACGACTGCGAAAACAACTCGTTAAAAATACTGTCAACATCAATATTTAAATAGAGTTAAAAACATTTGCCACAATGTTTTAAAAAGTTGTTTGCTGCAGAGGCGTCAGAAAGCATCTGTATGTGGGAAAGAGTTAAACCTCTGCTGCAAAAAGCCCCAACATGTTCGTGGGTAAAGTAATGAATAGATCAAAATTATTTTCTCATGGTTACAAAGTACAAATGCAATTGATTATCAGGTGTGATATTTCTTCACAATTTAGATTTTAGTTTCTCTCTGACAAAGGTGACTTTTGATACCTCTGCAGTAGATAACTAATGAAATCAATGTAGATAAAAAAGTAATTTTGAAAAGTTCAGAGAACTTTTGTTAGCTAGCCTTTCAAACCTTTATGGGAAAATGAGGAATAGCTTGGGTTGTTTCCCCACATGTTTGAAACCTTCCAGCTGCATCAAAGTTGTATTTTTTGGATGTTTCAGTTTCGCTTTTCCTAAAATGTTTTGGAACTTAACACCTAAATTTCCACATTCAGTAAAGTTTAAACAACATAAAGTATAATTTACAGACACAATACTTTCCAAATAGGTAACATCCTTCTAAGAGTCAACCCTTTCCCACATACAACAAGTCTGCAGCAGACAACTTTGAAAACATCTAGGAAAAATTATGAAATTTTTCTATGAATAAATCTACATAATATATATGTATAATTAATGAATAAAACATTTTGACAAAATAAGGAATTGCTCATCATGAGCAATTTCGTCTTTAGCCGCACTTTTTTCAAATGCTCTGCTGCAGATGCATCAAGCTGGAAAGGGTGAAAAGTTGGGGAGTATTTCATTTTCATATTTGAATCTGTTGTTGAGTTATCTCCCTTCTACCATTTTATCTCTGATAATGACGGATTCATCAAACTTGATCATAAATGTTGTACCTTTATGCCAGTGGACTGTTACTTTTGCAGGCTGGAAAAGACAACAATTTATTAACATGCATTTGCAGCAGGCCGCGTTTGGAAACATTGTGGGAAAAGGAGAAAATTCTCGAAACAATGGAAAATGTGATGTGAATAAGACACAACATTAACTTTTATCCACAAGCAGTTGCATTTTGATTCATTTTAAAAAGATATTTCAAATAACTGTGGCATAAGCAGAAAAAGCTCATTATGAGATATTTCTTCTTTCACCACAATGTTTTCAACCCTATCCAAAAATCAGGCTATTATTTATAGAAATTTTACAATTTTGGCTAGATAGTGCCAAATTTGTCTGCTACAGATTTGTTGTATATTGGAAAGGGTTAACACAAATTTTATTTTTTCTGATCATTATTATTACAAGTAACAATGTTAACAAGCTAAGAATAAGAAATAAAATTTGAACAGGGAGTTAAGCGTTGAAACTCACAAAATTAGCTCCATTTAGCACGGATTCAATGATACCAGCTGTAAATGCTGCACAGTTCAAACTTCCTGTAATAAACACAAATAATGATTGCATATAATAGGGTAATTCGTATTACATATCGATCTAGGAGGTTCAATTCAAGAATATTATCACAGAAATTGTTTCCAGTGAAAATTCATGGTAGTAAGTTACAACATCAAAGATTGTTGAGAGAAAGGAACAATTAAAATAAGTATGCTTACAAAAGTAGTCCTTATACGATTAAAAAGATATTAACTCTTTCCCACATATAGATGCTTTCTGACAGTTTGCAGCAGATGACTTTTGAAAACATTGTGGCAAAAGGAGAACTTTCTTATAATAAGCAATTCCTCATTTTGCCACAATATTTACAACTCTAGTTAGTAATAAAACTCTCAATTATGGAGATTTTTCATGCATTTGCCTATTTGTTAAAAGTCGGTTGCTGCTGATTTATTGTATGTAGGAAAGGGATAAACTAAACTTTGCAAATCATTTATGGATGATACAACTTCCGAAATATACGCATTGAAATCCGTTTGGTAACTATTTTTAAAATATCCTCGACAAAAACCTGTTTATAAATATACATACATAAGAACAAAGTTCTTTTACAACATACAATAAACTTCTGTATGCCAGCAAGCAAGCTGCCTTTTTTTAAAATGCCTGTCAAGATATCACCTATAACCTAACCCTTAAAGTGCAATTAGGCCAATACAGACATCTTAATGTAATAAATAATCAAACAACCATACCAACATTGAAAGGTTAAATATTAATTTTGTTTTATCAAAATTCTAGACATAACTATTAAACCTTTTCATGTAGTGCATGCAGTACAGACTATTTCTGACACCTCTGAAGTAAAGTACTTTTGAAAACATTGTGGCAAAAGGAGAAATTGATGATAATAAGTATTTTACCTTTTTGCCACTATGTCTTTAACTTGATAAAAAATAGAATAATCCTTTCATTCATAGAGATTTTCACCAATTTGTTCCTATATTTTTAGTCGTCTGCTGCAGATTTGTTGAATGTTGGATATAGTAAAAACTTGCTAAAAAAATATCATTGCTCATTAAAATCACCACTACAACATTTTAAAATTTGTCTTATTACATGTACATCACATCACATGTAGTTCTTATCTTGGTAAAGAATGCATTGTTATCTTACATTTTCTCATTCAGTAATTTTAATTCTAAGACAACAAAAGAATCAGTTGTTAATAAACTGATCTTTTGTGATAATTTCAAGTCATTCTATGGTTTCTCCAAAGTGACAATATCCTTGCAATTGATTTTATAATTTAGTAAAACCAATTTTATTTTCAAATTTATATGTTTTCAAAAGACATTTGCTGTAGAGGCATCACAATGAGTCTGTAAGAGGGACATGGGTTAAAACAAGCAAATTCATGAAATTTATATCCCCCGCTTGCAGAAAATATTGTAGTGACGATCGAACTTGGCCTAGCTGTTAAGGCATTTAACCTTGTTACCAAGTTTGAAAAAAGAAGGTTCACATTTGTGGCAGTTATTGCACGGAAACAGCAACAACGACATTTTTTGTTAATTAAGGGGCCATAACTCCACCGAATAAAGTCCGCCGAAAGTGACGATCGAACTTGGCCTAGCCCTTAAGGCATTTAACCTAGTAACCAAGTTTGAAATAAAACGGTTCACATTTGTAGTAGTTATTGCATGGAAACAGCAACAAACGACATTTTTTGTTAACCCTTTCCCTCATACGACGATTCTGCAGCAGACGACTTTGAACGTATTTTGTCAAAACATAGAAAATCTCAATAATTAAATGGATAACCTATGACAAAAAGTGGAAAACATTGTGACAAAAGGAGAAATTGCACGTTCTGTGCAATTTCTTCTTTTGTCACTATGTTTTCAAAAGACGTCTGCTGCAAATGCGTCGGAATGCGTCTGCAAGTGGGAAAGGGTTAATTAAGGGCCCACAACTCCACCGAATAAAGTCCGCCGAAAGTGACGATCGAACTTGGACTAGCCCTTAAGGCATTTAACCTTGTTACCAAGTTTGAAAAAAAACTGTTCACATTTGTGGCAGTTATTGCACGGAAACAGCAACAAATGACATTTTTTGTTAATTAAGGGGTCATAACTCCACCGAATAAAGTCCGCCGAAAATGACGATCGAACTTAGCCTAGCCCTTAAGGCATTTAACCTTGTTACCAAGTTTGAAAAAAAACGGTTCACATTTGTGGCAGTTATTGCACGGAAACGAAGTGTGACAGACAGACAGACGGACAATCCGAAATTAATAACCCCCCTTTTTTTCTTCGAAAAAGCGGGGGATAATAAGTAATCATATTATGCAAATACATACCTTTGTCTTTAGGAACAGAAATGAATTTATTGACTAAGGGCTCTTTTTCAATAATGTAATCTGTGTTAAAATTAAGGAAAATAGAAAATGATTAATGTCAAAAGATTAATGCGCCAAAACAATTGAACAATTTTATCTGCTCAGACAAATTTTCACCCGAAGATTTGCAAGGTCTTTTTGACCTATACCCAAGTTTTTGACAAGAAGCGAACAATGGTTATAATGTACTGGATAAAACATTAACCCTTTCCCACTTTTTGACACAACTGCAAATGTTAACTTTTCAAAACGTTATGGCAAAAGCAGAAATCACTCATTAGAGAAATATCCTCTTTTGACAGAATATTTTCAACTCTAATAATTTAAATTTCATTTCTTGAGACTTTCCATAATTATGAGCAGATGTTTTCAAAGTTGTTTGCTGCAGATTTGTTGAAAAAGGAAAATAATTAATGATGTATCACTCGAATATCTAACCCATTCGCAAATGCGAATATCAAAAATATCCAGCAAAAATATGGAAAAAATCAATGTTTAAGAAAGTTGACTTATTGAATAGTGTTGCAAACATTGTGGTAGCATATGTAAGATTTGTGGTAAAAGTTTAAGTATAGAGAAGGACAATTCAGACTTTTAAGTTAAAGGATACAGGTTCTATCATCATCATTAGCTTGTTCCAGCTTATCTGCATCTTTCCCGAACAAGGTCTGAAAATATACAAAAAGATACTTATTAATGATCAAGTGTTGTAGCAATATTATGACAGCCATTATTACAGTTTATTTCCTTACTTTCCCCCAACAACATACTTTCCAGGCAACTGGCTACTGTCCCAATAATTAATTTCTGCTAATCATCTGAGAAAATGAATGACTGGGCCGGAATTTACACTCACAACTCCTGGATCAAAAGCCCCTGATGTTACCAACTGATAATACAATACAAATTCCTTTATTTCTCTCAGTTCTACAAACAGAATACATGAGGATAAAATAAATATACATAGTAAACGAGGTGAAGAACAATACAAAAAAAGAAGAAAAAAGGTGTGTCGACAAATGCATGGTTCAAATACGAGAATTGTGAAACACAAAAGAAAGAATGTTTAGCCTTCAATCCACAATTACAATACACTCTCGTATGAGAGCGGTATTTTCATTGCAAAGGAAGGCCAAACAACACTATAGTGGTTTGACTTAATGGAGTCTCTCATTACTTTTCTACCATTCTACATGACTTGAAATTTCAACCGTCTCCTTTCACTGCTGTTCTTAACCCTTTCCCTCATACGGCAATTCTGCAGCAGACGACTTTTAACATATTTTGTCCAAAAAAAAGAAAATCTCTATAATTGAATTGATAACCTAAGACTAAAATTGGAAAACATTGTGGCAGAGCTGCTGCAGAGGCGTCAGAAAGCGTCTATATGAGGGAAAGGGTTAATTAAAGCAGTTCCAATTAAATCATGCAGATTATGATAACTGATTCAGCTGTTCAATTGTTGTAATTCTACATGAAACCCTGGTCAGCAAATATTTAATGATCTGTGAAAAACCAACATTAATGTAATAATTAAACATGAGGAAAATGTACTCATACTCATCCACGGTAAGAATCCAAATGGATACTGCTTTACAGACGTTTATGGAAACCATCTATCATTAATTTTCAAACAGTGAAGTCAGATCAGATGTGCAGGATGATCTGACTCTACACTGGTCTCAAATTCCTTCAGGTTTAATTTCACAGATATAGACGCTTTCTGATGCCTCTGCAGCAGACAGCTTTTTGAAAACATAGAGACAAATAAAGAAATTGCTCAAAACGAGCAATTTCTCCTTTTGCCACAATGTTTTCCACTTTTAGTCATAGGTTATCCATTAAATTATAGAGATTTTCTATTTTTTGGCAAAATATGTTCAAAGTCGTCTGCTGCAGATTTGTCGTATGAGGGAAAGGGTTGTTCTGCATATCTACACCATTACTGTATATAACATAGTTATACTGAATTCTTACCCTCCAGAAATTCCCTTTAATAAACAGCAGCATATTCAAGAGTTTGACCTCCCTTTTGAACCCCCTATCTCTGAGAAACATGACATCCAGTATGTGGTTGCCAACATGTTGCCCTAAATCAGATAACCTGCAAATATAATAAAGATAATTGCAATGATAATAAAAACATAGATAAACTACACAAACGTATATAATCTATATATCCACTTCTTAAACAAGAGCGCCAAATGTCACAAAATACGCCCGTTTTTTGAGACCAAGTATAGTGGTAATTGGTTGTACGTCAGCCAAACTTAGAGAGCGGACACTGTTAGTACAGTTTTGGCCATTTCGACGGACATAATTGTGTAGTGACTAAGATAATGTTGTAAGTTATCAAACGTGACCAAGATATTCTGCCCATCAACATATTGTCTAAATTTGGTGATAAAGGCTTTACAAGTTATTTAGCTGACAAGACCAATTTTAGGTAATTTCTATAATTAAAGGGCAATAACTCTCTATCGACAAGAGCAATATGGCTAGTTATCGAACTTGTCCAAGATATTATGCCAATACACATTCTGACCAAATTTGGTGATGATTGAACAAAGGCTTCTAAAGTTATTGAGCTGACAACATACTGGACGCCGCCCGCCCGCCCGTACGCCACAGGTGAAACTATAATACGATCCGTTTTTTCAAAACGGGCGTATAATTACTTACTGTGTTAAATATTTTTCTCATTTGCTTTCAAAGCAGTTATATGTAAAAATAAAACTTGATATTGACAGATGTTTGTTAATAGATCACAGTTTATTTTGTGAGATGATAAAATACGTTTTTGCCATATTGTTCTTAATACTTGTTGGTGCAGAGGCATCAGAAAGCCTCTGTATGCGGGAATTTTTTGGAGATCAAGAAAAAAACTCACTATGATAACAGCTTTATTGTAATTGTAAGTCACACTTGGCATCGAAAACAGGTAAGCATACATAGATGCAGAATTGGTGCAAATTATCTCACATTGGTTACAAAACACCTTAACCAATGTCAATAAGAAAATATATCATAAGTATGAAAGCATCTGCAGTAAAAAAACAATAATCCCTTTCCCTCATATAGATGCTTTCTGACACCTCTGCAGCAGACGGCTTTTTGAAAACATAGTGACAAAAGAAGAAATTGCACAAAACGTGCAATTTCTCCTTTTGCCACAATGTTTTCCACTTTTTGTCGTCTGCTGCAGAATTGTCGTATGAGGAGAGGGTTAAGTATCCAAAGATGCACGGTCGTTGTCAATGTAGCACTTATACTTCAAGGACAAGTCATCTATCCTTTCCTAAACCTTTTTTTCACTTAAAGACGCATTCTGACGACTCTGCAGCAGACTACTTTTGAAAACATTGTAGCAAAAGGAGAAATTGCTCATAATGGGCAATTTCTCCATTTGCGACAATGTTATTAACTTTATTCAATAATTGCACTTTTGATTATAGGCTATAATAGAGTTTCCGTGTTTTTGCCTGGACAGTTTCAAAGTACATGTATCTGTTGTATGTTGGAAAGTGTTAACCAAGATTCAATCTAAACCAAACCTAAATAGACTCAATCGCACATACAACAAATCTCCAGCAGACGACATTGAAAATAACTAGACGAAATTATGGATAAGTATAAGGGAATTTTCAGTTATTTAAAAGAGTTGAAAACATTGTGGCAAAAGAGGAAATCGATCATTTAGTCATTAATAGCAACTTTTCTCTTGCCATAATGTTTTCAAAAGTTGTCTGCTGAAGAGGCATCAGAAAGTGTCTGTATGTTGGAAAGGGTTAATTAGTTTTGCAAAATGAATAAAGGTTACTCTCACAATTATTAAATCAATAAAATTAACCATCTGCATTCTTTTTATAAATCACTTTAAAAGGAGTGTTATTAATTCTGATGAAGATCTTTACCCATCCCCAGTTGCAGACCTTTTTTTGTTTCATCAGCAAAACATATTGTGAGCAATTTCTCTTCATGTCGCAATGTTTTATAACTTTTAACTCTATTAAATCATTTCAGGTTCAATTATATAGATGCTCTTTAATTTTGCCTAGATGTTTTCAAAGTCGTTTGCTTCAGATTTGTTAACATTATGTAGATTAAGAATCTTACTTAGTTTGAAGTTCTGGAACAGTATACACTCGATTCTGACAATATTGGACAATCTCAGAAAAGAGAAGAGCAAATGTTGCCACATTCACCTGAAAAGTATAATCAACTTATTTTTAGAATACATGTGCTATAGAATTAAACTTTTGAAATATCATGTAATTGTTTGTTTCTGTTACTAAGTCAAACTTTGCCAGGAATTTAAAACTCTTTCCCAAATGTGACACATTTCTGAAAGAGGACATCTTTGAAGACATTGTGACAAAAGGAGAAATTTCAATTTTAAGTATTTTGTCCTGTTACTACAAAAGTTTTCAAAAGTTGTCTGCTACATATGCATCAAAAAGTGTTAGTTTGAGGCAAAGGGTAAGACATTCATTTTACATCGTTATTATGTAACTAAACTGTAAACAACTTTATATATAAGCTTCAGTTATCAGTATCTTTTTAAATGCAAAGCCGTTCAAAAACATTACTTAAAAACATTTGGGTTTAAGTTTTAACAACTGATTAGAATATATCAATATGTGAATCAGAAATGTTGAGAAATTATCTTTCGAAAGTCATTGGTCATAAAAGCTTTATATAAGCCATCCCGCAAGAAAACTAACATTGTGGACTCTGCGTAAAGTATCGACCCGGATCAGCCTAAGCATGTCGCACAGGCTAACCCGGATAGACACTTTTCGCCTCCTGTGGCTTTTCTGTTCCAGGAATAACTACTCTAGTCTATACCTCTATATCCTGCGAGATGGAATGTGTCGACCCAGATCTGTCTGTGCAGGCTGATCTGGGTTGATACATAACGCAGAGACATTAATGTTGGTTTTCTCGCGGGATGGCTCATATGATATGATCACATATAAAATTTGATCCCAATTAAAATTCTACTGGCTTTGAACAAAGGTAACCATACCCATTTCTGTTCTTCTAAAATTGCATTCAAGCACAGAAAGCTGGACTACCTAGTCAGTGGTGTTGGCAAGTGGAATGAAGTAACGGGCATGTACGAAATTCTAGGCGCTAGTCCAACAGGGCGAGTGGGTTTTCAAGCAAGATACTTAAAATCAAAAGACATTTTGCAAAATGTCCTTTATCATGATATTCTGCATTGCATAGATTTTTCTCTCTATCCATCTATTCCCTCGACAAGTGCCCATCAAATAATCTGTTAAGTTGTGTATGGAGCCAACAGGTGCTCGTTTTTAGCAACGATGCCCTTGAAGCATCCGAGTGCTGTGAAGTTGTGTGTGAAGCCAACAGGTGCTCGTTTCCTAGTTACAGAGCCGACTCACATGAATCACAAAATTGAAATATAGTTATGTTCAGTTATCCATTCATCCTTCTATGTAATTAGGAACTAGTTTAGGAAATGGTCTTTTATCATGTTAAAACAGTGGGTTTGGTAAATACAGTAATCAATAGATTTCTCACCATTCATGTAATATAAAATAAATGCGGACATTTTCGCAAAACTACATAAAAATCTGACACTTTTTAGGTTAATGTTATAGATTACACAAGTCAAATTTCCCTTCATAGGGAAAATGAAAGTTTGGTAAAGGAGAGTGCATTTTTCAAGTCACTAGTCCTACTGGGCGAGTAGCATTTGAAAAATATTTACGCCCCTGCTGTCAAACTACTCACCAAAATACTGGAATACGACAGATATACCCCTAAAAATAGTAATATTAGTCAATCTTTAAAAGAAATATTAATACCTTTTTTCTTTTACAAACGTATTTCATGAATAATAAATATTTTAAATCTGGATTCTGTGATTCTATCTGAAACAAGAGCTGTCGGAGGACAGCGCGCTCGACTATTCCACCGCTTATTTAAGTTACCGAGATAATGGACTCTAATGTAGTTGCATGCAAAACATTAACCACAATTTCTTAGTGGGTGATAATTTGCATTATATGCAGGATAGTGTTATTTAACATGATTATTTTCATAGGTTTGATGGTTAGATAGGGTTGTATAACCTTTCAATGGAATGCATCAAGTAGTTACTAAGATATGGACTCTTAATGTAGTTGCACGCAAACCTTTAACCATAATTTCTAAGTAAAAAAAGGGCAACAATTTGCACCATATACAGGATAGAGTTATCTTAATTGGTTGTGTTTATAGTTGTACAATTGGGAAAGGTTGTATAAAGTTTCAATACAATTGTTCAAGTTGTTACTGAGATTACACTCTAAATGTAGTTGCAAAACTTTAACCAGAATTTCTAAGTCCAAAAAGGTCCATAACTTGCATAAAATGCTGGTTGGTAAGGGCTGTATAACGTTTCAATGCAATGCATCAAGTAGTTACTAAGAGATGGTCTCTTTATGTAGTTGCATGCAAAACTTTAACCAGAATTTATAAGTCCAAAAAGGCCATAACTTGCATAAAATGCAGGATAGAGTTATCATACTTGATAATCTACATAGGTGTGATAGTTGGGTAGGGTTGTATAAAGGTTCAATGCAATGCATCAAGTATATACTGAGACGTGGACTCTTAATTTAGTTGCACGCAAAACTTTAACCAGTATTTCTAAGTAAAAAAAGGGCCATAACTTGCATAAAATGCAGAATAGAGCTATCATACTTGATAATATACACAGGTGTAATAGTTGGGTAGGGTTGTAGAAAGTTTCAATGCAATGCAGCAAGTAAATACTGAGATATGGACTCTTAATTTAGTAGCACGCAAAACTTTAACCAGAATTTCTAAGTAAAAAAGGGCCATAACTTGCATAAAATGCAGGATAGAGTTATCTAACTTGATAATCTACATTGGTGTGATAGTTTGGTAGGGTTGTAGAAAGTTTCAATGCAATGCATCAATTAAATACTGAGATATGGACTCTTACTTTAGTTGCACGCAAAACTTTAACCAGAATTTCTAAGTAAAAAAGGGCCATAACTTGCATAAAATGCAGGATAGAGTTATCTAACTTGATAATCTACATTGGTGTGATAGTTTGGTAGGGTTGTAGAAAGTTTCAATGCAATACATGTAGTATTTAAGAACTTGCATGCAAAACCTTAACCAAAGTGTGACGTGGACGCCGACGGCGACGCCGACGCCGACGCCGACGCCAGGGTGAGTAGTATAGCTCTCATATTCTTCGAATAGTCGAGCTAAAAACTGTTTAAATCCCTCAATGTACCACAACATTTCCTAATTCCCCTTTCTTTATGTTGGAACCAAACATGTTTTTCTTTCAAGAGTAATATATCATAAATGCTATCAGTTACTGATATTTTTTTGGGAAAAGTGTCAGCAACAAATAAGTATATAGATCTAAACATTCATTCTTTTCAAAAACTACTGTCTACTATTTATGAAAAAAATTGCTGGTTTCAGAAATTGGACTAAACCAATTCAGGGTTCTCCCCAGAAAAATTTGAAGCTGTAGTGGGATTCGCCGGGGGTTAAGGCCCCCTTACGGGTCCAGGGCAGAGCCCTTGTGGGGGACCAGGGGGCAAAGCCCCCTGGAAGCTCATGGTTTCCTTGTAATGAGAAGCCTTAAATTCAATTTCCTGAGCAAATAAAAGGATGAAATGAACTTGGAATCAAATGCTGTCTTGAGCATATCAGTGAGTGTATGAATAATAAAATATAAGAGCATTCCTTTTCTTGAAAACTTTTTTTTTTTGAATGATAGAATGGTGAAAAGAGTGGATAAGGTGGCAATAACAAAAGACAATACACATAAAAGTTCATGTAAATAGAAGATTTGATAATGTAAACAAGCATTTACTAACATTTTGTAACATAAAATGTAAAATATAAATGAAAAAAAAAGTATAATTAATGCACAAAAGAATCCTAGGATTTAAGAAATTTCTTTCTGAATTTTTCAAGAAAGGAAGACCCCTCAGGATCAATTGGATGATTGCTTATTTTTTAAAACATTGTGGGAAAATGTGAAATTTATGAAAATGATGATTGCTTATTACAAAATTTATGAAAATGATGATTGCTTATTACAAAATTTATGAAAATAAATTTCTCCAAATTTCTCCTTTTCCTATAATGTTTCTAAATGTGTATCAAAAGTGTATATATTAATTTGAAAGAGGACCACCAAAAGGAACATTTCTGTCAATTGAACACAATTCTTCTTGTTTTCTCTTTGTGCCACAAATCTACACATTCAGACACATTTAGTTCATTTGGGTGTGGGCCCTCCAATGAGACAGTCAGTAGACAGTTTAACACTTTTGTTGAAAGATTGTTCCGAAGTATTGTCTTTATCCTCTTAAGTGAGGAGAATCCCCTTTCACAATCTGTAATGGAAAACAAATTGAATATTAAATTACAATGCCATTCTAATGTATAAATAATGAAAGTCACACATTATTTTTGTTCTGAGCTGTGGCAGTTTATAGCTTTTTTTACCATGGAAAGAAATTAATGAAGTTTAGTCATTCTAACCTGCTGTTGAAGTTGGAATAAGAATCATCATTTACAGAATATGAGTCACGGGATTTGCTGAAAAAATCCGAAATTAGACTGAATGATCTCATAGACATGTTGAAAACTTCACATGCGATAGTAAAATGGCATTGTAATTACTAAGTTAAATGACTTTATACAGCTTCGATTCCAAGTCAAAATGCAAAAATAACATTAAACAGGAAATATAGAAATGACACGTTACTGACTTACCTGTTGTCATTACGGATGGCAGCCACATTATCTGTAAATGGTAAGGTATAGCGGAGTGTCAACACCTGTTGTCATACATTACCGCCATCTTGTTTATTTTGAAGTCACGGTTACCGATTTGACATTTGAAGATAGCGATAAAAATGGGGACCATACATAATGGTCGTATTCGTCTCACTCTGAATTACTATAGTACAGCTTACACCAAGTCAAATAGAAATAGATACATACAGTAGTGTATTTAAACTATAGTAGACTACATAGTAAATCGAAGTCGGACCATACATAATGGTCGTATTCGTCTCACTCTAAATTACTATAGTACAGCTTACGCTGTGTTAAATAGATATACATACAGTAGTGTATTTAAACTGTAGCAGACTGTAGTAAATCGAAGTCGGCCACGTGACCTACTCTTATCTAAACATGAAGGGAATATACCGCCTGAAAGCGATGGTGTGATAAAGACTTGTATACTGTACTGGGAGGGATTAAACAACCCTTTATCTCTGCCCACAGCCATCTGTGTGTAATTAACACCTTATTCCTTAAATTTACTCTTTGTTTTTACCCTATATCACAATATTTTTAAGGTGTAACGCTTTGGGAATTAAGCTGTAACGGCGATTTTAAGGCGTAGCGCTAAATGATTATTTTTTTTAAGGTGTAGCGGGCCCGCTACGCCATAAGGGTCTGGGGAGAACGCTGCAATTCCCATTTCTCACAAAATATGTGTATGCGAAAGGCCCGGCAGTGAAAAAATCTAGATCCAGATAGAATACAAAATCTAAACTTTTGTCTTATCATTTTTGGTTATATAGGTTCATAAAAAAATAACACAAACTTAGATCCACTACAAAGCATTATTTTCTTTCGACTTAATGGGTTATCTTTTTTTAGGACATTCAGGTACATCAATGATATACGGTTTAGTCGAGTGAGCAGTTATTCGACTACCTGTTGTTGATTCAAAGTGGGTGGAATTATTAGGGACAGTCCCTGTTGGATAGAACCAACACTATCACATCAAAATTATTTTGAATTACCAGTATAGAAATAAAAATGACAGAATGATATTGAAGCATTTTATGTGTCATTACCTCTGCTTTGCCTTTACTTAGAGGCTTATCTAAGTTACTGCTTTTTTGCTTTTGCAAACTTGACATTTTGCCCGGAAGTTATGACAGCTAAATTATTTTCATCGATAAAAATACTCGAATTTTATTTTGCACGAATAGCATTTTTCAATTAGCAAAATCAATATTAAATAACTCTTTTTATAAGCTAACAAGTACTTGTGATTCATATTTAAAATATTTTAACGTATATCCAATTGTCTAAAAATAATTAAAAAATACGAAAACTACAGCAAACGTAGCTTTGTATTACTATGCAACTTCCGGTATAAATAAAAGGAAAGGAAAATATGTTGCAGAAAATTAATCCAACTTGGTCTTTATTAAAGACTGTAAAGGCTGTAAAAACAAGATGCATGCACCAATGCTCAAAAGATCTCATTCCAAAAAGAAAATATCTTAGTCGAATGCTCCTAAATACTCCAACGCCTTTCACGGCCAGCAACAATATAGAGGGGAAATCACAATGTACAAGCCAGTTGGTAATACAATAGCTCAAGATACGGGGCGAATTTCATATTCTAAAACCCTTAGTAAACCATATGTTGAGGATACTCAAAAGAATTGTTTCAGCTTGAGATTTGTGCAAAATGCAGACCCTAGATCTTGTTAAAGCTTGGGCCAAATAATTTAGAAATTTCCTTGCATAATATCTCTATACAGAGACTGGACGTCATATCTCCCATTATGTCAATGTTTTTGTATTGAAATTAATAAAATAAAATGTTATTGTATCATATGAATAAATAAAAAAAAAGGTATAAAATTTGCCCTTTTTGGTTCATTTTGATGATTATGAATATAGAAATATGATATGCGTGACAGTGGAGACTGATAGAGTCTGGTCATTACTGAGCAATAAATTCAATGCTTTATTTGATTTTTAAGTTATACATAGTTAATATAATATGTATTGGAATATATATGTGACCAAAATATATTATTATTTCGGCAAATAATTAATAACGGAACTAAATAGGATTTGGTTTGAAGATTTGCTTAGACAAAATAGCGGCCACTGTCACGCATATCATATTTATTTTATTCATTTTAATACAAAACACAACAAAACATTGATATAATGGGATATTTGAACACCAGACTCTACCAGACTCTGTTTGGTGACGCCGTCCATTGCTTGTTTTATCATGTTATTCATTTTGTGACAGACGTCTAAAACCTCTGTTGCATTTTCTTTCGCAATAATCCGCATGGCGCAATCAACATTATCATGATGTTTACATCATTGACAGCTATTGCAACAATTATGTAACCCTTTCCCTCATATAGACGCTTTCTGACGCCTCTACAGCAGACAGCTTTTTGAAAACATAGTGACAAAAGAAAAAATTGCTCAAAACAAGCAATTTCTCCTTTTGACACAATGTTTTCCACTTTTAGTCATAGGTTATCCATTTAATTATAGAGATTTTCTATTTTTGACAAAATATGTTTAAAGTCGTCTGTTGCAGAATTGTCGTATGAGGGAAAGGGATAAATCATGTATTTAACATTTAGTTGAGCCCTTAAAATATGCTGGTTACATCTTTACCACTTTATTACATGTAAATCGAATTCACAACAAAGGAATTTGTTATTTGTCCAGTATTTTTTTCCTTGCATTTGCAACACTTGGTTAAATTGATTAGACAAAATGGGTAAAAGAAATTGAATGAAATGTTGCCCCAAATGATACTTTTTGTATGAAAAAGATCTATAATTATTTCGTTAAATAATCATATTCAGTAAAGCTCACAATCTGTGAACATTTTAGTTTAAGTTAATTGTAGCTCGATTTAAAAGTTTTAAAATGCACAAAAACAAGAGTTATATCATTTACATTCACATTCATCATATGCTATATAAATAGTTAAAATTTATCCCATATGTGAATATTGGTATGACACAAATTGCATTAGCTACCCTTAAAAAGTTGGCAAAAGTTCAGACCAAATTCATGGTTGGGGATTGTGAAAGACATTCCTTTTTAAAGGTTTGCTGGAAAATACTATTAAATATCTATAAATAGGTAAAAACCTTTTCAAACTTTCGTCTTGACTTAATTTATCTTATTTATTTTTATAGTTACTGATGCATAATGAACTCATACATGGCTGTCATAGTGGGTCCTATTACTTTATGCCAAATGCTTTACGGGCTTTAGAAAAGCTCATTAGGTTGATTGATGTAGAATTACAAGACACTGGTGCTCAGAAGATATCCATGCCAACTTTGATTAGTGCTGCTTTATGGCAGCAAACAGGTATGGTAATAAACTCATTATCAAATATAAGATTGGCTAATTTATGTTGTCCATTTTGAAAACAATTGAGTAGAATTTCTTATCAACTATAAAAGGTCATACATGATTGCTGTAAAGGTTTCTAAAATATTCTTTGTATACTATAAGAACTCCATTAACACAAGCGATATCATGTCAAACCATGATAGCTCAGTGTGTAACATCAAGTATTATCAATATAGGGATTGTGAGTTTGAACCCTGGCTTAGTGATTGATTCTCATTTGATGATTTTCTAAAGTCTTATTGACTAGAGCCATTAGTTTATCACCCAAGGCACAAATACAAATAACCTTTTCTCAACTGCAAATGACTGTTGAAAACATAGTTAGCAATTTCTCCTTTTGCCACGATGTTTTCAGCTCTTTTCAATAATTATACTTTTGATTATAGAGGTATTCTTTATTTTTTCATTTAATTACCTTTTCTTAGTTTTTAGCTCACCTGAGCTTTGCTCAAGGTGAGTCGAAAAACATGGCTGCCAGGGGGGCGGGGCTACTTTGCCTTATATGGCTATAGTGAAACTTCACAGAAAGCATCCTCTCAATAACCTCACCAGAATTCCTTCACATTTTTGGGATCCATGCAAAATTCTGGTTTCATGGCAACGAAACCGAAAAAACTTCAAAAATCTTCTTCTCCGAAAGTGTTAGGCCGATTTTCAAATAATTTTGTATAAATGTTTCTTGGATGACCCTCTATCAGATTCCTTCAAGCCATGTTGATTGGTCGAAAAACATGGCCGCCAGGAGGGGGGGGGGGGGGGGGGGGGGGGGGGGGGGGGGCGGGGCTGTTTTGCCTTATATGGGTATAGTGAAAACTTAAGAAATCTTCTTCTCCGAAAGTGTCAGGCCGATTTTCAAATAATTTTGTAGAAATGTTCCTTAAGTGACCCACTTTCAGATTCTTTCAAGCCATGTTGATTGGTCGAAAAACATGTCTGCAAGTGGGCGGGGCTATTTTGCATTATATGGCTATAGTGAAAACTTAAAAAAATCTTCTCCTCCAAAAGTGTCAGGCCGATTTTCAAATAACTTTGTAGAAATGTTCCTGTCCCTTTATCAGATTCCTTCAAGCCAAGTTGATT